>JAOYMO020288306.1:0-28642 GCA_025802455.2 Iodosphaeria phyllophila | reverse complement strand
CTGCATTTTTATCCCCCCCTATCTTCTGTACTTGCAGGAACGACTCTTCCCCTATTACTGGAAAAAGGCGTTTGTGGACGAAACATGAAGGGAGACGGATGGGATCGGGATGGATGCTCGTAACCTAATCAAATACGGACTGTCCACCAAATGGTGGACCCCTGGTTGGCAGGATGGCGTTTCCGTTCGTGGGGCTGAGATACGATAGAGAAGGTAGGGGAAGGGTGGACGTGAGCGTGGTGCTCTTACCAACACCTCAATCTACCTTGGGTTGCGAACATGAGCTCCAAAATGATTCAGTTCGTATCAATTAGTAGTTGACATTGTGCAATAAAAGGATCACTGATCGGCTTCTGTGCGGTTAACTTCGTGACAATACGTATTAGAGCGTTGGTTTGCGATTCTCGATCCTATACCGACACCTTCTATCTCCGTGACTGCGATACAACACCACCACACCCGAGGAATTGGCGTATTGGCATTTGACACAGGAAATACTGTAAGATATGACATGTTCGCATAGAGAAAAGACAGCGCGGCAAGCCTGGAGTGTCATGCAGTTCGCTAAACTCCGCGGGAGGAACCGCATCAAACAGTTTCACTTGTCAGGTTTTAGGACGAGCTGGATGGTTGATTCCTCATGCGCGGCACAAGGCCACCAATCTCAGTTTCGATGGAATGAAGGGTCCTCCGTTGAACATGCCGTAAGATCCACCACCTCCGTAACTACAGTAGATCTGAATTAGATTTTCAGGGTCCTTGGCTTGGCCGGATTTTGATTGCCGCAACTCCATCCCCACCTTTCTTTATATGGTCAAGCGTGCCGTCTGCCGAACTGTCGGAACTACACAGTAGGCAACAGTGGGTGCCTGATGCACCCACATACATAGATAGATCACGATAGTTAGCTTCTGCTTCTGCCTCTGCTTCTAATCCATCATCTGCTTTACCTCCCATATTAACATCGTCCGTACGATATCTGTGAGATCATTCCGGCACGAATACCTTAACCGGATTTAACAACTTAGTTCCTCGTCTCCAGATATTTGAATGAGATTTTGGTTCTACCGTTTCTTCCCTCCAACAACACCAAACGCTAACGATCGGTATAGACACGGCTGGCATTTATTGACGCGCTTCCCCTAAATTTGCCCAGCTCGAAGTGGCTAAACACAGTGCGTCACATAGAGAACCTTATAAACCCGGTGTTGTCGGAGGGAAAATATGGCGGAAGATTTGATTCTCCCCTTTATTAAGGGGAACCGTTAATATCGCAAGGAGATTACGGAGTAGATAAAAGAGAATCAGATGTACAAATCATTTTTATTACCATCTCTCCATCATTGTATTAAATGTCGAACTGGGCATGGCTTGTTTCTACCGCTAGGCCCACCCGCTGTTTCAATGAGGTTTATTCCTCATGTTTAAAAGCCCTACACCCTTCCTCACCCCTAAACCGCCTATTCCGCAATAGCCATCTAGTCGTCTATCGCTACTCTCAGCCAGCACAGTCGTTACAGTATCTCACCAATCTTTTCTAGAGCATATCACCGCGAATCGACCAAACCGCTAAACTTCTGACGACACGGTCTGTTGATGCACTAACGCCAATTTTGGGCTCTATCTGATCTCCCACGGATCTGTTGTTGTGGCGCGTCCTCGATTCTCTATCACGATCTTCACGATGGCCTCCAGAACCGCTTTCCGCCTGAATGGGGCTGCTGCACCCTTCTTCTCTTCGCCACGCGTTGCCCCCAGAACATTCATGCCAGCCGCGATAACTAAAATAAACGCACAGCGATTCCGAAGCGATATCGTTCAAGAAACTGAGATTCCCGTTTCCGTGTACTCTCCCGATTCTAAGGACACTGACCACTTCTCCATTCCGATATCCCGTGAGAAGGCCAGGCCGGTCCCAATTCCTGACAATGAGGGCGGCGATGTCACGCCTCTCGCCAAGAGCGTGTTCCAGACAATGCCTCCCACGATGCAAAAAATGAGCATAATGGACAAGGTAGTCGTTGTGACAGGGTAAGCTTATTCATCTTCCTACGCAAACGGAACTGTCGATCTTTACCGCGACGAGTTGCTGCTTCAGGCGTGGTGATTGAAAAATCAAGTGCTAATCGTATTAAATAGCGGTGCTCGTGGTCTTGGAAACCACATGGCACGCGCTTGCGCCGAGGCTGGTGCAAAGGCGCTGGTTATCTTTGATGCAAATCAAGAATTGGGAGATGAGTCCGCCGCCGAGTTATACCAGAGGACTGGTTTGCCCGTGACATTCTTCAAGGTTGATGTGCGCGACGGCGCGGCCATTAACGCGGCTGTTGAGAGCGCAACTCAGCTCTACGGAGCGCCCGACGTGCTTATTAACAGCGCAGGCATCGCCGATTCCAACATTAAAGCAGAGATGTACGACCCTGCTATGTTCCGCCGCCTCATCGACATTAATCTTACTGGATCTTTCCTGATGTCCCAAGCCGTTGGCCGCGTCATGATGGATGCCAAGAAACCTGGGTCAATCATTCTGGTCGCATCCATGAGCGGTTCTATCGTCAACTATCCGCAGGAACAAAGCTGTTATAATGCTTCCAAAGCAGGTGTGATTCAGTTCGGCAAATCTTTAGCCGCCGAATGGGCCAAGTATGGTATCAGAGTTAACTGTATCTCTCCTGGATACATGAACACAGCTCTTAACCGAGTCCCTGCCCTCGACGCCCAGAAGAAGATCTGGCGAAGCCTGACGCCGCAGAACCGACTTGGATCAGTTGACGATCTCAATGGGCTGTGCGTCTTTCTTGCGTCAGACGCTAGCGCCTTCATGACGGGAAGCAACGTGATCATTGACGGTGGCTACACTTGCTACTGATCGATCATGTTTCAAATTGCTTAGTGGTCACAACCACGATACACCTGGCCATTAAGACCTGAATCTATTTCCTATCTCCCTCATCTCAAGCGTCTTATGTTCTTTTTTTCCCACACAGTTTCTAGATTTTGTATCGCGCGCATCGCATTGGTCATCACCACGGACATGGGTTCCTTATTATTGCTCATTTGGATGTCAGTTTAATCGCATGCCTCTTTTAGAGCAGGGAGTTTTGTTAAATGGTGCTGGAAGGCCACAAAAGGGGGAGACTTCGGGAATAGAATCACGCACCGGAGTTATAGACCTACATGCATACGGGAAGGGCAAAATACATGTACGGCTGCATGGGGGTTGGTCGGTTGGTCAGAGAGGATGATCCCAATTGAGGGGTATCAGCAAGTACAAGAGGGTCTATTTACGGCGATGGTTGAGCAAGGTAGAGGCTGAAGCTCATTTAAGGGTTGGAGTTTCCAACGGCAATATATAAATCTCATGGCTGTTTCAGAAGAGGTTTGGTGATTCCCGGTAATCACAACGTGTTACTAACCCATCCCGATTTGATTTCACTGCTAAAACCGCTGTTTCCCTAAAACCGTGACAACGATTTCTCACGATTTATCGAAGCATGGGTTTCCGACGATACTTGAGATAGAGATCGATTTTGACCAGTGTAGATGACAATAGCTAGCCGTCCGCGCAAGCATTTGGCGAAGTCGATGCTGATAACTCATGAATGCTGCCCATTAGACATGTTGGTTCTCTTGAATATATCAGAAAATACCGGTACTTGGCGCAGTGTCGTCGGGGGACAATTCATAATCATTGCCCAACCACGTCCGCAACTCGCATTCGTGTGGATCGCCTATCTTATAGGATCAACGCCACAATAGCGAGTTGCAGTCACACTGAAGCTCACTCCCAACTCCGAAAAACTGACAATGGGGTTTATTAACGCTTTTCCTTTTTCATTCTACCACCATTTTACGATGCAGGAGATGATTCTTCGTCGACCGGCCGAGACTCTTGTAGCACAAGAGAAGCAGAGAGAAACACTGACTACATCACGCCTTAAGCCGAGTCAAGCAGCCGCCTCTTGACGGTACCGATATGTTTTACTTGATCGTACTTGGGGGGATATGCTTGGTTAGGGATGCGGTTGCACAGATATGATCTATCACATTTGACCCAACGGCCATATGGGCCGACCGGCCTATCAGTATGCCTGTTTCCATCTCGTAGATAGATTATAATTCATTGTATTCTGTCTATTTGTATACGAGCATACCATAAGGCCTGCCAGCAATACTGAATTAGGACCAAGGAGGAGTCGCATAGGACACGCATACTTTGCAGATACTTGCTGCTCGATTGCCGCTGGTGGCACACCGGCAAAGTCGTGGATGGTGCATTTCCAACTGTAGGGTAAGCCATCCATGCAAATTGTCAGATGAACCAAACGTTTCCCCCGAAGATGGTCGCACCAACCCCTTTCTCGCCTGCCGAATCTTAGTTCATGGGCGATTGCATGAGTATTTCGATCCACGCATGAGGAGTGTTTTCTCGGGACTCCTGTATCTGGCTATCTGTTTCTAGCACGTATGTACTTGCTCATACCTGGAAAGTGTTAGAAAGCTCGATCAAGCAATGAGACATACTTTTGGCCTTGGAAGACATTGTATATGATTCGTCATATTCTGTGTTCTTGTAGCATTCATGAGCGTAGGTTTTGGGATGACAAGAAGAGTAGTACGCTTGCGTACGACGGTGTTATCGCTAAAGCCAGTTCGCATTAAGCAGCAAATTCTTTTATAACTTGAACTTCCATTGACTTCACATACCATCTTTGAAATAAGCCAATAAGCTTTCTGGTCACTATCTATGATCGTAGTAGTTTGTGCAGCCCCTCAGCAATGAGAGGGAATGCAAATCAAGATCCCGCGGAATCTGGCAGAACAACACGTGCGTCAGGACTCACAATGGAGGTCGACATTCAGTGGCACGACGATTCCAAGATTATGGGGAGCTAGACAATATGGCGCTGAGGTGATGCTCATAGCAAGCAGAATTCGGCCGAGGCGTTACGGCGTCGCTACTCATACCCGAAAGTGATTAGCTAGCGCGTGATGAGCGTGATCAGGTTTAGAGGAAGGTCACACGTCGACTTTTGAGGCCTCATATCAACCATGCGGCACTAATCTTCCTGAAAACTGCCCAGTTTGAACGACTCATCACCGAATTATTTTACAGTGCTGCGAGTCGGCTTGACTCCAGTGGTCAAACAAAGTTTAGTGAGCTTGCGGAATCGGAGGTGCACCATAAACTTTAGCAACAAAGCCTAAGACAGTTCCGCGGAGAGCAGTCGCATTTACAGGGGTCTGGAAGACGAGCTCGATGTTTGCGATTTTAAGCCCCATGTGTTGTGTAACTATATCTCGGCCGGTGAGGACGATGGCAAAAAAAAAGCAACCAAGGGGGAGCTTGATGAATGTACTTACGAGAGACAGGTGATTTCGGTATCCCCTCCTATTGATCAGCCACGTATTTTCACAAGCCATTATTCGCTGTGAATTTCCTGGAGCACTAGATATCGTTCTTTAGCTGGTTACCGCCAGTCTAGGCTCAGCCCTTTCTACTTGTAGCCGACGGCCTACATATGCTTTTCAATACTTATCATCAGACTTTTGTTACTGTACCTAGTATTACTTCTTGCAGTTCAATGAGAATTAGAAACGAGGTTAATTTCTTGCTACGCAACGGCTAGCAGCTCTGTGAAACTGCGCTTAAGGCCGATAGACTTGTACTAATATGGTGACTTGGTATAAGTTATATTGTGATGTGAAGATCAACATAAAGATAAATTGTCAACGAAAGATTCGTTGTAGACGAATCGAGCTCAATTTCTTTGTGAATATCTTGCCTGGAAACTCTTCGTGCTCCTTGACCCAAGTAATACCTCGCTTTTAAGGCTGACTTCGCGTGTCATTGAGACTGCACAGCTTCCAAAAAGTCTTCAGTACCAATCGAAAAGAACTCATGACCATGTTGCACGAAAAACGGTGCGTACTAGATGGGACGAGAACGTCGCCGTACGACTTCAATAATGACGCCTAAATAGAGCAGGTCCAAATGGTATGTACGCCATGTCGCTGATAGACGCGAACATAGACTGGATACTCGTTTTTATCGAGATGAAAGCTATTGTCACGACTCTTTTAGTCATGGATCATACTATGTCTGTTGAATACAGATCTTAGTTGTTTACCCGTTAGTAGCAGCATTCAAACGAGGCTGAGCTGTGTGTAGCTCGTCATCGTAACTAGAACGTTTCGATCCTGCCTGTCCGCGTCAGGCGCGGTGACGTTCATCTCTGGCATGACCCCGCCTCCGGACAACAATCTGGCCTCCTCGAAAAGAAAAGGGGCGCAGTGGATTAGCCTGCCCTGCAGAATCGAGCAATGAAAACATGTCGACTGCACGATTGCATTTCTACCCGTAAGATACGCCTCCTGCAAGCCGCCTTGTGTGTATGCAAAATCAGACGAGAGGCTGAGCGTGGTCCCATCCAGAAATCGCAAGGCTATCGGTGTACTTTTTGACAGAATCAAGTTTCTTCAAGAACAACCTAGGATGCAAGAAATGACTATACGCGGGAGCGACTGATGGAAGTGTCAATGAAGCAATTAGTCGCGATAAGCGGTTTCTCTAATACGCCACAACAGCGTCAACGGAACCTTACACTGTACAGCCAGCGATGCCTCTCCTCCAATCCTCTGACCCACACACCAAGACCACAACGAGACACGACGGCTCCAGCGTTATGGAACGAAATCCTATTGGCACGGTTCCCTCTCGTTCGAGACCCTTACCTTTTCAACAGGCCTGCTGCCACCATGGGGCGTAGAACCGCCTCATTTCTCAACGCCAAACACCCTTTTGTATGGACCATGCCGGAAAAGGTAGACAGAGCCCAAGGATGGGCAAGGCTTAGCTCTTCTCTACAGACTTGAGCAGTGGTCCCGATTTGAGACAGGGCATGTGGTTGTACACCGATCAAGCATCCGGAGCGGAATAGCATTTCCAGATTAGTCGGCCGGAGAGGTCGGATTGGGCTATACTGAGGAATCTCCAGTTGGGCCGCCATTTTGGGGTCCTTGATCAGCCATAATTAGTTTGGCCGAGGCTTTCTGGTCTTTTTTGATACAATTTGAAAGTTTCTCCGCCAGGGGCTTCCAGGGTTGTGACGTGAAGGAAACGCTAGGTCTGAGTATGCTGTTTTGGGATCACCTACACACTGGCTAGGTATCAACTTCATTCAAAATGGCATAGCTATAGATTTTGTAAGAAAGTGTCTTCGATGACATTACTTTTTTAAGGTGGACACGTCTTTGATTCTTCGAATTGAAAATAATATCCAGGGGTTCATGGTGAACCAGATAACTCGTCGAGGCGAAGACGGAGTTGCCTCGATTTCGTTTAAATGTGAGCTCTAATGATCTAAGACTTAAAGCCGCGATACTGTTTCACAACCACAACAACAACCTGGTTACCGTTGAGATGTCCCCTCTGACCGCCCTTTCCCGCTCCGGGCTTGACCTATCCCCGTGAGAACCAACGTCTACACGCACCGTTTAGCTTTTTCACCGGTCTGATTTCCAATGCCACCAGAGAATCCCTCTTGACTTGGAGAAACGAAATTATCATAGATTGCATCATCATTTAAGAAATCCTAGGGTCGCGCGATGAGAACCATATTTGGAGGGCAGACCTCGTGCCGCAATGGACGGAGGGGTTTGCTATTGAGTTACACCAAGTCGAGCCCAACTTCACGACGTAGAGATGTGCAGGTCGAGCTACGTGTCTGCGATTTTCGTTTCTGCACGTACATATAGCTACTTACTACATGGGGCTATCCTTAGGCGGAAACCCTATAAGTACAGCGAGATGATCTGTTGGTCTTTAGTTACTCCGTATGATATAGTGGATACCTAGATACTTTGTCAGGCCGTTTATAATAGGAAGGAAATCAAGTTCATGAAGTCAAGTTTATAACGCTGTCTGCGCTACATCGTTTACGTTTTCTCTTTGCATAAGCTTTTGACATTCATACAAGAGACAAACTGGTACGGGTGTGCTCTCGCGTCTGATCGACTGCATTTCAACGAGTACTGTGTTTCTCTTCTGCGTTGGATTTGTGTGACTCGTTGTCTCACAAGCAGCCACATTGCCTGCTACACAAAGACAATAGAATCTGAAAGCTCTTATCACAATGTGCGGGGGAACACACGTCTCTTCTGCTGTCAACACTATGGTCAAAGAAGCCAACCTCAAGACTTCGAACATTATAATTACTCCGACCATTGCCCCTACAGATTCGACTTTTTTTGATACTCTTACGGCATCACCTACCGCTCCACCTCGAACCGAACAATCATCGTTTCGAAAGTCGGTTGCAAAACTTCGTGTACACCTTCCCCAGGCGCCGTTCAGCATCTGGTCCTATGTTCTTGGACAGAGAACCTCTCATTGGCAGCAGAATGAAGAGAGAAAGTCTTCATCGTCGCTTCCCGGATGTCGGACAGAGATATTTCACAAGTGCGTACCATTGTCTCATCTCAACCACCTGGTTTTCAGACAGACCCGTGCTGGGTTCAGAGCAATTGTACCAACATTCTGGATCCCAGATTTGGGACAATGGGAAATAATAGAGAAGGGGGGTATAACGTAAAGCTAACGAGCTGAAAGTACAACGAAAACATGGCTCACGACCCGCAACCTTTTCTCCTCTTCCTTTGCCGTCTCGGAGACCCCGGACAGGGATTCCGACCAACGCGTCCCCTCGCCAATGCTTACTCGACAGCCAATCACTGAAACAATGGCAACACCCCTGATGTTGGCGGACGGGATAAGCCTTCAGACACTATCGAGAAGCTCAACCATGGAGACTTCGGTTGGCTTTGAAAGCGACATGTTGTATCCTCCTATCGACAAAGACTACCCAAAGAAACCGTGTTCAGCATCGGATGAAGAACAGCCGCAGCCACCAAGACAGCAGGAACCCCGAGCAAGCTCATGCTACATTCCGTCACATCCAAACAGAGAAAGTCAAACCGTTGTCCAGGACATCGATAAGCCTTCCCCAAGACCAAGAATCTGCGTACATCTTCTTCTCCTCTTGGCAGCTTTAACTCTGGGAAGCTTCGTCGTTGCCGTATGGTGGTCTCTTGCTCGTGACGATGTATCCGGCGGTTTTGCCATGGGGAGCTACATTTTCGGGGTTGCCGTGCTGATACTCACTACCGCCGGTCTGGTACACTACCCGCGTTGTCGTTGTTGGACGAAAAATGATCATGTCACTGGAGACTTAGAAGAGACAGGCGAGCTGAAGGAGGCGCAAATGAAGAATAGGGTAGCAGAGGAAATACAAACGCCATAGCACGAACCGTTAAGTGTATGGATCTCTTCAGGACAACGGCATGTTTTCCTTTATGAACGTAAAAGGAGTGGTCCATACGATCCAGCACATAGATCTGAACCGGGCCAGGGAAGTTGTTTTCTTGACTTGCCCTTGGGGCCTGACAGCTCACGGTGACGAGGAGTGAGTCTGTCGTTTCGTCTTCAGACGGATTCCCTTGATAGTTTGCAGTAGTGAAAAAGAGAGACATTATAACAAATAGAAAATGTACTATCGGCAGGTATGGACCCACACCGCTGCCTAACCACCCGGCAGAATGCCTGGACGCTTTAGGAGTATATAGCCTTGTCCACCGCGCGCTTTAGATAGCTTTTCTTTTCGTCATCCTTCATCACTAGTGCGAAACTGTTAGACCCAGGTCAAATGACCAGGTGGGCCGGCAGGTCTCCTCCCTATTCAGGGACACATCTGGCCAGCTCCTACAGACACCTACCATTGCAATGCCCTCCGGAAAGCGAAATTGGGAGGCATGTAGGCCACCAGGAACCAGTAATCCCGGAGGCACGATGGACCGGGGAGGTATGGGAAAAACCCGGCCTGGAGGCACAACGCACCAGGGAGATGTGGAAAACTTTGCTCCACATGTCACCGGAAATTAGGTGGATATTGGAGTTCAGGACTGGGTAATATTACACCCGTATATTGTATATATAAGGGCGCTCTTCTCCGCCCTCCAGTTAGTGCTTTTTTAGACGTACGGACAAATCTATCTGGGCTTTCACTACCACCGCATTCCAACAAAACCACAACTTGAACCGTACATACGGATCCGCAACACCAGTTCAATATGGTGTTACCGGCATCTACTGAGCTTCTAGGAAGCGTGAGGCTACAACCGATCTTCCTACCTTCCAACCGAGAATGAGAGGATATCATAATCCTCCCTATTTCCATTCATGTGCCTTACTTGCGCCCAGTAGCAATTATAGTACTACACAAATGTCAATATAGACTGCTAGGTACTGTGAATATTCTTTTAGCTTTTGCATCACCTCATCCAGAGATGAGTAACGGATCGAGCGGGAAATCATCCGAATATCTGAGACAACGATATAATCCGGACGGTTACACATTACCTAGGTGCTCCATAAATAGTGACAGTGACAACTGCCTGGGAGAGCTAATAATGGAACAAAACCTTCCGCTTAAACATTCGCCCCCCCGCCGATTTGACGATCGCTTAAATATAGCAGGAAATTCGTGTAAGGCCAGCTTATGCGTACCTTTGGTGATGGTCAACCATTTCACATTATTTCCTCCTTTCAGTAAGCTCTTCACCAACTACCACAGAGCACTCCCGTATTTCACAGACTTCGCGTTTCGAACGAGTTGAGCAACAGGAAAGATGTCTGGTAAAAAGCTCATCACAGTGTTGGGCGCAACCGGTTTGCAAGGCGGAGCTGTGGTAAATGCATTCTTGAATGATATGAAGTTGAAGGATGAATGGATCGTGCGTGGTGTCACTCGAGATACATCCAAGGACCCTGCCAGGAAACTAGAAACCAAGGGGGTTGAGGTTGTCGCAGTACGATTCTCGCATATGATTCGCTCATGATAAATCGGCCAGCTCACTAAACTGACTTGAGAATAGGCCGATCTGAACGACAGAGAGTCCCTCAAAAAGGCCATGGCCGGGTCGTACGCCGTCTTCGCCGTGACGAACTACTGGGAGAAGATGGACATGCAGCTTGAGATCCAACAGGGGAAGAACTCCGCCGACGCAGCCAAGGCGGCGGGTGTGCAGCTATACATCTGGAGTACGGTGGACAACGTCACTAAGCTTTCCAACGGCGTCCTGTCCAAGACATACCACTTCGACAGCAAGGCCGCGGTCGAAGAATATGTGCGCGAGCTGGGCATTCCGGCCACCTTTTTCATGCCGGGCTTCTACATGAGCAACTTCACGGCGTTCGGTATGCTGCGCCAGATGCCCCCCGACAACTCGTGGGCGCTCGCTCTACCTATTTCCAGCAAGGCTATTATCCCCGTATTCGACACGAATGATACCGGCTTATTCGTCAAAGCCGCCGTGATGAATCGTGACAAGGTCCTCGGCAGGCGCATCCTTGGCGCCTCGGCCTACATGACGGGCGATGAAGTAGTCGAAACCTTCAAGAAGTGTTTCCCAGAAGCGGGGAAGACAGCGCACTTCGTCAAATTGTCTGAGGAATCATTCCGTAGAGATTGGAGGGGGATGGGGGTGCCAGAACATGCTGTTGAGGGGATGTATGAGAATATGGTGTTGTTGGATACCTTTGGTTACTATGGAGGCGAATCCCTCGACTGGACGGACAGCTTACTGGAGGACAAGCTCACAGCCCTGGAGGAGTACTTCAAGAAAACCCTGCAATTTGCCGATCTGAAATGACGGGGTAACCCACAAAGGTACAATCATTCATCAGTACGGGGGCTGTGTATTCATAAATTAAACAATCGTATTCAGTCACAAGCTCTCCAAATTCGAGTTGCAAGTTATGAAATCACCAGCCTGTGCTTTTCAATTGTATAGGGAAGTAAGTAGATGGCAATGCCCAAAAATAACCCCTTTAATGCCACGCAACCGCGCCCAGCATAATATCACGATGCTTCTTACGTGCTCGACTGCTGGATTATTTCCACCGATCTAGCCTAGCCCGAGCGCTATGTACATAGTCCAGGACTGTTAATATGCTTTGAGGAGGACAAACAACGGGGAAACCCAATGAATCTCCTGCCAGCCGAATCGCCTGCCTCTAATTGCCGGCAGCCGATTTGAATGCTTCTACAGATCCAATCAAGAAATGGGCGAAAACGAAAAGAAAATAGGGGTTGACGCTCATCAACCAGTGTGCATTGGTAACGAAAAAAACCACCAAAGGAGATGGTGCCTCATACACAAGGATTGTTCCTACTGAAGGATCTCTGGTTACTGCCTTGCTTCGGCGTCCTCTCTCACAATACTCCAGTTCGAACCGTTTGGTATTTCCCTATTGGAGGTGGTCCCTCGACCTCGATTGTCTGCCCATATCCCTCTGAAAATACAATCCACGCGACGACTCTATACTACGTCCCTCCCCTCCCCTCCCATGTCGAAAGTCACTCGTTCCCACAAAACCAGCGCCTGTAAATCGTTTTGGTCTGAAACAATCGATTACTGATTACGCTTTCCTTGCCTTCTCAGCAGCGCGAGCTTCCCTAGCAGCTCGAACGAGCGGAGACAGCTGATTAAGATCGACACAAGTCCTCATGAAATCATGCTGCACTACGGTTAGCCTATGTTTCCTATGCATTTATGGGTAAGAGCTGATGAGATCATACCCGTAAAAGATCGTGAGCACTAGCGCGCTTCTCGGGATCCACCTTTAGAGCAAAATGTAGGAAATCCTTGAAGACAGGAGATAGGTTGTGTTCCTCTTTGATGCGCGGTGTACCGTTAGTAGCGATGAGCCACAACGCACGTAGGGGCGATTCCGTTAGGTACGGTGGCTCGCCCTCGATCATCTCTATCGCCATAATTCCGAGCGACCAAATATCGACCTTTCTACCATACTCCTTTCTTGTGACCACCTCGGGAGCCATCCAGTACGGCGTGCCAACCATGGTCGTACGTTTGTTGTGGTTCTCGTTAATCTGAGCGCAAAACCCGAAATCGGCTGTGAGCGGGTTAGAAGGCAAATGCTCATTTCTTTGAAAGGTAATGTTAGGGATTTGACTTACTGAGCTTGATGTTGCCCTCCATCGACAGCAAGATATTGTCGGATTTGATATCTCGGTGAATTACGCCTTTTGAATGAAGATGTTGGAGACCCTTCAACGTCTCGCGGCACACAGACGCTATCTGGCCCTCCGTCATCATGTTGAAGGTGACCACATCTGTTAGACTCCCGCCTTCCATATATTCCATGATGACCCACAGCTCTCCTCCGCATAGATAACTGTCGATGAAATTGACAATATTGGGGTGTCGGCTGTCCTTCATGACCAAAATTTCATTGATGATTAGGTCTTTCTTGGGTTGTTGCTCCAAATTCATCTGCTTGATGGCCACCAAACGATTACTGCCGCGCTCATATCCTGTGAAGACACCCCCGGAGGCACCTTGCCCGATCTTGTTGAAATTGCGGAAGATCTCCCGCGGATCCCCCTCGGTACAAATCCGCTTTAGAGCAGCGGCTATGTCGATACTGTTGTTCTGGCGAGTTCTTTGACGGGGTCTGGCTTGGTTGGTAGGTGCGGCGCGTTGTGCTTGCGCTGCTCCGTTGGCTCCTCCATTAGTGGCCGTTCCATTGCTCTCGGGCGGTCGACCATATTGATGCTGCTGTTGTGCGTGAGGAGCCGGCTTCATCTGCGGCTGTTTTTGGCTTGCGGATCGGCTGGGCTGTGCTTTAACGGATTGGGAATGGGCTAAAGCCTGTTGTTGCTGCTGTTCCTTAAGCTGTTGCTGATAGCTCTGTTGCAGTCCAGGAGATGGTTGTCCATTCGTGGGCGCATAGTGTGAAGGGCCGTTGCTGCCGTTGACGCGGGAGTTGGACCTTGATCGCGATCGGTGTTCCTCGGGAAGCATGGGCATGTTCTCTTGGGGTGCAGCGAACGAAGAAGAAATGTCTTCGCCACTGTGGGCCATTCCAATACCAGAATCTTTTCCAGGATATGGGGATTGGGGTGATGAACGTGGGACGGTGATAGGAGGCTTCGGGGCGGGCCGGGAAGGTAGTAAGTTTACGTCTTTGTGTCCATATGTTGAAGGGGTGCCCTTCATGATCACACTACCAGGAGCGCTACCAGAACTACTACTACTGGAGCCCATGTAACCTGGTACGGGCGGGGGAGCGCGAGGATTTTCGAAGGTGCCTTCATTGTTCAGATTTGGAAATCTCGGACTGATTGGCGGACTGGTGAGACTTGACATACCGGGATAGTTTGAACTGTGTGTATACAGACCAGGCGATGCGCCTCCTGAAGGTGTACGCTCAGGAGCCCTGATGTCATGAAATTTGTCTAGAACATGGTCTTCATGCGGTCGCTCAGTCGTTTCCTTGTAGAATGTGACGATGTCTGCAATCATTTGAGGATTTTCCCGCCGCGCCGTTTCGGGAATCCCGCTCTCGTTGATCAGGCGCTGCCATTCCTTCGGTAGACCCTGTCACCATAAATAAGCAACTGAGAAATCTAGGGCGAAACTTAAGTGAAGAGACAAGCTCAGTGCGCAGAAAGAGCGATCCTAGATAACGAACGGTCCCAGGGAATGGCCAGACGTAACGACAACAAGGGACCCAGAATAAGACATGGACACATTGAATAAGTAGCGATGTTCGAGAAATGACGTAGTACAAATTTCTTCAGGATAGAAAGCACATCAGGCATCGTGAATCTGGATTCGAAACTCAATCTGACAGATCCGACTGCGGGGTCTTGAAGATAGAAATAAAGTTTCGCGGGCGGCCGTGGCGGGAGGGATTGAGATCAATGTTGTTGCGATGCCAATAGAAGCAAGCAAGCACATTGAAAGAGAATAAAATAACCAAGATATCGAAATTGATGCGCAAAATAGTAAGGGCAATCGGAGTACTTCCACACTCACAGTAAATTGGCCCGTCGAGCTGTCGTAACCAACATGGGTGACATGAACTGGATTTTCGGGTGCCGATATTATGGGCTTCTTGGATGGGCCGACCCCTAGACTGCTCATGAGACTGGAGAGTCCGGACTTTTTACGAAGCACCCCCGGCTTAGGATCTTTCGTCTCATCGGATAGGCGTTTGGGCGCAACTGAGGAATGAGACTGCGTTGTGCCAGACGATCGTTCGGATAATGTGGCCATCGTTTTCATGAGCGACGTGTCGCCGGTGGAAAAGCTCGTTGAATGTCGGAGTAGAGTTTTCTTGTTATTACTACTGCCGTTGAGAAAAGTCGCGCGGGTTTTGGAGCGAACGACGCCAGTAGTGGCCGAGGTGGAATTGGAAGAAGGGTCGGAGACAAGATGGAGATGCGGGGATGCAATAGCGGTGGTGTTCTGGATGCTGCTCCCGTTGGGCCGATCGTTGGCGCGAAACGTTGATTGGTGGGAAGGAGGCGACTTGCCCTTGATTGCTTCAAGTTGGCGGGTCAGCGAGGTGCTGTCGAAAGGAGCGCCGACAAAGTCTTCGTTAGACTGAGTACTGAGCGGACGGATATGATGATGCTGCTGCTGCCCAGACAAACAAAAGTCACGGCCGCTATTTTGTGTCGGTGCGTAATGTTTAGTCCCAGGCACAGCCGAACTGGACAGAGATGGCGTAACCGGTGGCCCCGGGCCGTTGCCTGTACCTTTTTTGCTGGCCACTATGGCTTCTGTTCTTGGTCGTGTTGCTACGTCTACTCGTTGTGGTGGTGGTGGTGGTGGAGGTGCCGCTGCTGCTGCTGCTGCTGCTGCTGCTGCTGCTGCTGGTCCTCTTGCTGTTGTCGTCGAAGTGAGCGACGAGAAGCTAGAACTGGGATTATGATTATCCTTGTCAATGTTCTTGCTATTCTGAGATGAATACTTGAGACCCAGACCTGCAGCAGTAGCGGCAGTAGAGTCAGCCGTGCTACTGAGCTCGGGGGGTTGCGCAAGAAAGTTCCTTGAGGCCAGCTGATGGCCCGGAGAGAAAATGGATGGCAGACACTCCCCAGTGCTAACAACAGATAATGATGACGTTAGACTGAAAACTGGTGGTAAATTTACCGCTGCTTCTGTTGCTGTCGGTGTTGCTGTGGCTATTGGGGGCAACTTGTTGGAGTTCCGGTTGCTAGCAAACGGGGCGGGTGGCGTGGGCCGACGCACAGGAGCACTAGGCGCCCGCCTCAAACTCGTCGAGCTTTGTTTGCTCCGCAGCGAGTGCGAACTCGAGTCCAAGCTGCCCTCTGTCGTGGCATGAGAGTATGCGGACGTTTGTGAGCGACCATGGGACAGAACGTTCTGGTACGCTGGTGGTGGTTTCTTCTTGGTAAGTTTACGCCGAATTGACGAGGTTACGGTTGAAGGGTTGAGAGAGGTGGGAGTAGACGCAGACGCAGACGCAGAAAAGATAGCAGATACAGTTGAAGCGTGGGTATTGGCTGGAGAGCTGAATCGATTTGAGCGTTCCATAATCGGTCAAATTTTCTTCTCCCCCGTTTGCGCGCCCGTGGCTCGTGGCTCACAGCTTACACTCGCCGACGAGCCGCCCAATGCACCAAATGCGTTGGATCACCTTAGTTGGGGTTCCTTAGCACCGTTTAGGGGGGGTGTGTAAAACGCGCGGTTATGCGTTACCGTGTCTGGGTATCAACTAGAACGGTACAGAGTATTGGCCGTACACTAAAGCCTGTGATTCGCGACCAGTAAACAATATGGGGACGCTGGCTGCCGAGCATTGGCACTGACGCAGAAAGATAGCCTGCAGTGGCGGTTACAAGCTTGCTTCAAATTGGTTATGCTTCATCTCTCTTCACCTACGGTCTTTCCGGCCTGTTCGCCCGTTAGTACGGCTCTGTTATTGATCAAAAGTTCACCACCACGAAGAAAAAAAGCTCTACTGTTGGTGTCGCGACTCCTGTAGTCTGTAGATACGCTATCAGCCTTGTACAAGATACCTGTTTTCCGCCAACATGATACCAGGGCAAGCGCCGGCAACTCTTGCCACTATTGTTATGCGTGGGTATTAGACACGCACTATCATAGAATATCTAAACCCAATCGCCGGCAAGATAAACCTCGTCAATGGGAGCTGGACGCAGCCGGGGAAGGGTAGTACCTCCCACAGTAGACCATAGCAGCACCATAAATCGATACTGTGTACTGTGAAGTTCGTATGGGGGCCGTACCCGCACCCTGCGTTGTTGATACGGCATTGACCGTACTGCCCATGCGAGGATTGCCACCATCACTGTTGATCTGAACATGCAATGGCACTGACAGATCTCAGCAACTAAGAATTGATGTTTGGCCATTGGGTGCTTTCCATGTTAGAACGTAAACTAACGATATGGAGTACTGTGCTGGTATGCTAGAAGGTGTATCAGGTGCTGCCCTTGAATGCAGGAGACTCCTAACTCGGTGACTTTGCAGTCGGTATGAATACATAGCATAACGGTCGACCAGGTACAGATACGAAGTATCATAGTTAAAAGAACACGCGGATAGCGAAGGGCGCATTTGGTGCACGCAACAACTGCGGGACGAAGTGCCCTACTATGTACATTACAGTACCTTAGTATGTTTCATCCTCTTAGAACATGCACGTAACTCCTTTGCAGCGCTGCACCATACCGTGCATACAGAATGGGTTCTCCACACATGCGGCGCCAGTACCTGTACTTCACTTTGAGACAGATACTACCGGTACGCTATGTGCCGATTTACAACTCCAACTGATCTTGATCAAAGAGTAGCCAATACGTGCCTTGCTGCGCTTCTCCTACAGAAGAAATCGGAGTAGCACCTGTTTTATTAGGATGATATCATAGTTGATGGTCGACATAGGAGACCACTCAGGTCTATAGTAGGCAGGGAGAAAAAAACCTGAGCAGTCAGGGAAAGCGAAAATCAACGCCGATCCCACCCAATTTCTCACCACACTATCCACGAATAGTAGTGACGCGACGCTTTGGCTGTTCGCCTTACAAAAGCGGTACCATAGAAAAGGACTTCTTCTGTAGAATATTCGGCTAGAATTCTAGCATCTTGATTAACATTGTTGACAAGAAATCGTGGGTGAAACCAAGATTGTTGTGGTATTGAAATTTATATCAACCGGCGTTTATTTTGCCATCACCTGGCAGTGAAGACGTCATATAAGGCCCAACCAAGCGCGCAAAAAAAGAAAAGCCATGCCATCTGTAGCATTGACGGCAATAAAATCACTATGACAACGAGCGCAATGCTCCAGACATGTGCCGAGCAATGAAGGCCTCCCTGCCTGCTCTAAAGAGAAATCCGGAAAGCAAGCTTGTTCTTGGAAAAGCCACGCGCTTCAGCAAGTCAACACCCCACAAGAACAATTTTGCACATCCATAGCAACAATCTCATCACAACCTCTGGGATGAGTCAGCAAGGCGCCAGCTGCTCACTTATAAGTATACAATACAAGCTAGGATTGACGGAGCAATGCTACTCTCTCCACAACAGTTGAATAAGCGTGTTTCATGCCTCGGTGGGCCAACCAGTTTTCAAGCGGAAACCCATTAGGATTCCTTGTCCGCCCGATAGCGGGCTCCGGCACAGCCATACCCGGGACGAAGCTCCTATCATAGTACAGAATGGAGCGCGGCTTCGAGTAAGTTCTCCAGCCTGTACTTCCTGGATTACCTAATCCGATGGCTTATGTAATCCACGCTAGTAAAGATGGACCCGTTAGATATTACTGTAGATTTAGGCCCTTTGGGCCACGATGCTAACTAACTAACGTTAACGTCGGTTTCATCTACTTAAAAAGACTCTAATCTACGTGACCGGAGTCCCGAGTGGGTGATACAGACGTAACCGTTTTATTTTACTTATCCAAGACACACAAGCCGGTATTCACCGAACAAGCCAAAATCACACCAATGTCCTCACTAATATTGCGCCTCCCACTATACCTACCGGTATTTGCTCGCTATCACGACTCATCCTTCTACCACCTCATAGATCAGTACCGATACTGGAATCGGTAGTGTTATCTACTTACCGGTGGTGATGCCAGTTGTATCGATACCGACAGAATCCTATCGATGCGAGCTTCCACAAGCCTATTAAAAATATAGGGGAAAGAAAGACTGAGGACCTACGATGCCCTTAACCGCCGTGCTGTCGATACCATCACATCGAGTCTCATCAACCTCCTCATATATCTATATGTCACTCTCAAGATCTCGCCGAGATTGGAAGAGGGATCTATAACTTCAAGATTTCGTTATCTGATCATCACACGGAGGGACCTAGTTTGTACCGTTCCACCGCTAAGATACGCAGAAAGTACTTCGATCTCAGTTACTGGTCACATATACGCGGTATCCTTCTCTGCAAATGTTTCCTTCACAGATTCAGCATTGGCAAAAGTTTTGTCCATCTCCGTACTACTTGCATACCGGCGCTCAGCATTAAAGGGTCTGTTTGACTAAGAGAAAGAGTGATCTGTACGCAGCTTGATGCTTCGTGTTTGACTATGGTTGGCTGCTTGGCCCTTGAGGCGGCGTCCATAAGCGAAGATAGGGAACAACGGAAAATGTAGCGCGTGAAAGAGGCCAAATGCTGGTTCACGTTGAGCTGATAAGAACAGCTTTCGGCAGCTGGGGTATGTATAATGCGACAACACGTCAAAATTGTTGATAGATAAAATTGCTAATCACTTGAACTGATTTCTTATCTCCACAGCAGCTCAGTCTGCTCAAAGGAAGGGGGGACTGCGGTATCCCATGGAGCAAGAACAACATCTGTCCCTAGTGCAAGACACAAAGACGCACTTCAATTGATGAATAGCGACAGTTCGAAGAAACTCGTTGTATTGATTTGCTGACCATGTCGAAACTAATCTAGACTAGCCTGCAGGATTTAGACCCCCTTCCTAGATAGCCACTTGATCTCTTGAAGTTCAAACTATCTCTCGTCTTTGTCTCGTTCTACATTGTGTCAATCCTTCGCACTGTAAAGCAGCCTATGTAGTCTATGTTTCCCTATAAAACGCCCTGGCCTGAAACTTGATGATGCAGAAACATTCGCGCCCTTCGCCCTCATTAAATGCACGGCCCAAAACTCGAAAGCCTCGTGAAACTGGGGACGCTGCGATTGATTCGGATGTCGCGTGGCCACGTCGCTGAAGACTGCAAACGGTGCTAGAAGGGGCGCCTTAGGGGCCACGTCAGAGACGGCTGTCCACTAAAATCGTGTGAGGAACTTTTGCTTCCCATAGGAAAATTTTATATAACCATGTCATGCGTCTCCAAATAATGTGTACTAGAAGTGATCCCCATCCGAATGGATGTTGATAATCACGAATTCGTGAAGAGGAAGAAGCAACTCTAGACGCTGTTCTTGTTCGACTGCGTACTTCGACTACTAGCAGACCGTGCGACGCTTATAGCCCCATAGCAGATATAAGGCCGACGAGATTCACGATAGAATCCTATCTCGTCTTAGGACGAATCACGACAGCAACCCATACTTCGGGCACTTCCTCGCTGTCCTCTGGCGATTTGGTAATATCTCCTTTTACGCTAAATTTGATATGCCTCGTTTCAAGATCGTGACTGGTGAGCTGTTGCCAGCCAAGCTCCAGGGTTTTGGCATGTTGCCCTTGAAAGGCATCTTCGACTGCTGACAGCGGCATGGCTATGATTCCCGTGAGTTTCGGATCAAGCTCATCTTTTTCATCCGCTTTTTCCACGTATTCCTTGTATGTCTCGTAGTTCTTGCCAAAATAAAAGAGGACATTCTCCTCTTTAATTACTTCGACTTGATGAGAGTCCTGGGAGCCGGTCTCAGAGGTCGAGGCTTTCCGGGTCTCCAGACGGTGTTCCTCCATCATCTGTGTCATCGAATTGTAGAATCCATTGTGCCCATCTGGAAGCATCTTCTTGAGTATCTCAATCTCTGGCACGCCATTTTCCTCAGCGGTCGCCCAATCTTGTTCTGATGGTTGGGTTACCCATTTATTCTCAGCGTTCAAGTCTTGGTTCGATGATCGGGTTGCCCAGCTATTCTTAGCCGTGTAAGCTCGAGGTTCTGGCTTGGGGCCAAGGATGGACGTCTGATGTGACCGGGAGCTGGTTGTATGGTCGGTTGTAGAGGGCGCGGTCGTCGTCGTCGATAGGGGGAGGGATATGCCAACATGAATGATCGAGATTAAAGTTATCAACAACTAGAGTTTGGCCATAGGGGCGGAGGTTAACTCGAAAGTGCAGGTCTCTGGTTGTCACGGATGACTTGTAAGACCTAGTAGAAGGTAGAAATGATCGCTGCAGAATCAGCATGAACTGTGAGAATAGTGCTAATGTTCCGTCTCAATGGGTACTCGAGAGCTCACAAGGACTGCCGAGAAATTCGTAGTCGTGAGGTAATTGTCCTGATGCGCTAGAAGAGCCCAGACTGCGGATTTATGGCTGCCGCAGTCAGCGCTTTTATATCTTGAGTAACGAGCAAATATATGGGGCCGGCCATTGGAGAAATTCTACACTATTTTTCATCCACTGTGCAATATGAACGCCTTCCGGTCCTGAATCACAGGCCTGCAAGAAATGTCACATCACCCAGCACACAATGGCAAACGCCGAACACGCACGTCGCTCTAGGATCTTTGTGGCACCAGCAGGTACAAAGTCGAGCTGCCAGACTCTCCTCGTGCTTGTGACAGACGCGTGACATTCACGTGTTACTAGATGCTTGAAATGGGCGGTCATTGTGGGTACTGCTGGCTAGCGAGATCAGATACCAGTAGGTAGCGTCTGCCACTAAGAGCTCACCAGTACCGGCATTACCGGCATCACCGGCACTGCGCGGATTGGGATAACAAGCCGCTAGCATGGGTTTGGCACGGGTGCCCGCTGAATTTCGGAGCCAGTCCTGCGCCTGTCGCTTAACCCATTACACAGTCGGTGATGGTCAAAATAAACGCCGCACATTCTTTTTGGCGGGAGATCGGGCAAGTGCGGCGTTGATTTTGATCATCCCCTACCCATTTGGGTAAGCCGCCCGCGGGTCTCTTCGCCACAAGCTGCTGCTGTACATTCAAACAGCCTCTCGATACTTCTGGTCGAGTGTGGCTTGTGCCCAGCTCTATCGACGGGGACCGGTGGCCCGAGTCGCTCGTCACGGGAAAAGGGTCCACTAGACGCAATTCCGTGAGTGAGACACATTCTACCGGTTTCCACGAAGGTCCACATAATATATCTTATGTGCGTTTTAAATTAAAGAAAAGAGGACTGTCTGGCCATTCAAGCTGGGTGATGGTTAGGTGCGATAAATGCCGCAAATGAGGGGTCCTGGGGTCTACAGAGCGGTAGCCCCGCTGAATACGCAAAGCCAGTCTATCAACATTTGAACAATATCTTCGTTACTCTTAATCCTCGCCGTTGCCCTGAATGGCCACCGCCTTCATTAATCGTTGCCGTCTCACTCAATTGCCGTTGCCTCCATTAACCATTGTCAACACAGCTCTGACGGTCTGCCGATTTGACAATGTAACGATGGTGGGAGGAACTCAGAGCGTGGGGCAAAGCCGCGCTCGACCCAAAGTATCGAGGGACTGCTCAAATGTATAGCAACAGTTTGTGGCGTAGAGGCTTGTGAGCAGTCTGCCCAAATGGGTTAAGCGACAGGCACAGGATGAGCTCCGCTCTACTGTGTTTGCACAAAGTGACCTTAGAAAGTGCGGCAAATAAGTACGATTCATTGCCGTACCCGTGTCCCACGCAGACTGCAATCAGTCCTTCTGTCCTTCCTCCCACTTCACAGTACCCCCCGTTACCCAAATATCACACTATCGAATGCTTAGGCGAAATGCGCCAGTACGCTTCCACACATCTGTTTTCTTTGACTTTTCTAGAGCATTAGATCGGATTAGCTATCCCTTAGTTAGAAGATCCTGCAGCGAAAAGGATTCTGGAGGAAAGTAATCGAAGGGCCTGCCTACCGATGCGATTTGATGCGCTAGAGGAGCCAACGAGAGTACCGATAGGTGTGGAAGGCCATGATTTCAAACAAGAGGATTGATCCCAAAGCCCCACTTCTGACCTAGAATCGGGCTGTCATGGTCGTTCATGTGGTATCGGTAACAAAAAAAGAGGTCAACTTTCAGTAACTATCAGCAGTTCCTGGCTTTCTTTTGGTAGGCAGTCGTAAGTTAGAAGCG
Source organism: Iodosphaeria phyllophila (assembly GCA_025802455.2). Lineage (NCBI taxonomy): Eukaryota > Fungi > Ascomycota > Sordariomycetes > Amphisphaeriales > Iodosphaeriaceae > Iodosphaeria > Iodosphaeria phyllophila. Next base: position 5,496 of record JAOYMO020288306.1, on the reverse strand, counting down.
AGCAACTAAAGCATAGCTATCTGGTCCCTACTATAATCCCAAGTGCTCCTAACATCGTCCCGAACCTGAAATCGAACACCTCCCCACCCCCTAACCTTGGACCCGGTGCGGATATCGTGAAAATTCTAGCCTCTACCCGACTACTCGCAGCGTAGACCAACTAGCCCCCCCCCCCCCCTAAAGCCAACTTAATCAAGCCCAAACCCCCCAACCACCACGCCCGCCAAAACCACGCCGACAAGCTCCCCCTTCCCCCAAGCCCGGCCCCTCGATCCCGCACCGCCATCGCTCGCGATCCCCGCCGTAGCCGACACCGCCACGGTAGCCGAGGGCGACGTCGAGAGGGGGGGCAGGCCCGTCAGGACCGGGATCGAGACGCCCGGGAGCGAGGGCAGGACGCTCGGCGTGGCTGTGGTGGTGTCGGTTGATGCATCATCGGCGGCGGCGGTCTTTCGGACGAGCTCGAGATGTGGGGGGATTTTGACGGTGGTGGTGGTGGTTGTCATGGTAGAAGGCGGGGCTTGTGCTTCTGTACATGGAATATGCGATTAGGTTAGAGGATCGTGTTAAAAAAGAGAGTCTGGAGTAGGACATGGCGCGCACTATTTAGCATCCCTTCGCATTTCTGCGCAATTGGTACCTTGGCATCTTCTGTTGAGACCGCTCCGGGACATGGGAGGATCAGAGTGAAAAGTGACCAGATGTGGAAACGCATCGTGACAATTGCATGAAGATAACGAAGAGAGAGTCGGCCTACAGTTCCAATCTTCAGTTAATTTCCTTACGAACGAGAAAACATATTAAAGGCGATACTTTGCTATGGCGAGATCAAAATCACCGCCGCTAAGACACGCTCTTGCCTGCCGTCATACTATATACATCGATCAGCCGTGACGTAAAGAATATCTAGAAAAAGCCATGAAACTAAGGTTCTTGGAATCGGCATAATGCCCGCTCCACATGAAACGAGCCCGCCAACTCAATCCCAGCCCTGCCAGTAACATTACATTGTTTTACATGCATGATGCAGCGCCCCAGAGCCCCCCCTTTTCCATAGGCATCCCGGTCTGCATAGCACACTGCGAGTCCCGTATTGAAGTTGCTTTCTTGACGAGGCCATCCCGGCCAGCGTCGTCCCAAGTTTTCATACCATGGTCTCTTGTCGTATTTTGTACACCCTAAGGAAAGAGATATCTTGACATGCTCAACGTCACGAGCACTCATGATGATCATTGCTGTGAAGCGTTAATGACATTTCGTCGCGAAGCAAGAATAGCTTCACTCCACATCATAATCTCCCATATCCTCTTCCAAGCCATCCCCATTCAACTTCAACTTCCCCGTCTCCTCCGCCAAGGCCATGATATCATTGACGAGCTCCTCATTTCGGCTCGTTGCCGCGTTCGCCATGGCGCTCGTGCTAGGAGGCCTAGCCGGAGCGGAAGCCTGCATGACATGAGCCCTCAACTCATTGTCATCCTCGTCCTCTTCGTCCTTGATGCCGTTGCTGCCATTGGCGCTCCTCGTCTCATCAGCCGTAGCGGTGGTGGTAGTGGGCTCGACGGGTGCACTGGCGCTCCTGACCTGAATGCGCACGGCGCTGGGCACACCATCGATCCGGACGGTTTGCGTAGTCTCGGCGCTCAAGGGCGGTCGGACCACGGGGCCGGGAGAGGCGGCAACGAGATTTTGGAGGAAGGCGCTGGCGTCGCGCGAGCCATCCATGAGCCATTTAAGACACATTTGGACACGTTCACGGCAGAACCGATTATTATCGTCGTAGAGACAGCAGTTGAGCAACGCAACGATGCCGTTATGTTGTACGATCTGGAGTTGGACGGCCGGATTGCCGGGGGACGATTGCCCAGGAGGCGGCTGGAGGAGCGCGGCAAGTATGGACAGAACTTGGCCCTTGATACGCGACCAGGCAAACTCGAAGGCGACATCAGAGAGCGGAGGAGGCTTTTGCGATGAGGAAGACGAAGAGGAAGAGGAAGCGACCTGCTGCTGTTGGGGGGGCAAGATACCGGGCGGCATCGATGGCGGCATTAAGGGTGGCATCAAAGACGGCATACGGGACCCAGCGTAGGAAACTTTGTCCACGGCTACGTCGAGCCCCTCGAGGATTTTGAGCAGATCGTACACTGCTTCGTAGTCGACGAGATGCTGACTGAATTGTGTCAAGTCGGCCATGGTGTAGATGAAATCGAGATATTGCACCAAGCCGTCCCTGGCACGTTCTAGATCCCAAGCATCAACGGGGAAATCGTTGGGCTCCAACTCACCTTTCCTCACATCGCCCTGAATCAGCATCAGAGCGACGCACTCGGGCACAACGCGGCTACGGAAGACGCTGTAAAGATAGTTGAGCATCTTGGCTAGGCACACATCTGGGGTGAGTTCGGGCACTCCGTACTCGTCCAGCTTAGGTTCAGGATCGTATTCGGAGCTTGTTTGGAATCCACTTTGGCGGAGTAAGTAGGTAATTAGACGTAGGAGTACCGTCTGGGCGGGCGAGATGATGTCTTTGGGACTGCGCAGGGCGTCCCATGCGTAGGGGATAAGCGAGTTCTCGTGAATGGCCTGCACCATCTGAGTGCCAAGCTGGAAAATGAGAGAGGATTCCTCCTGCCCCCAGACAGGGATGTACACTAGCATTTCCCGTAACAAGTTTTTGCCGTAATCTGTCGCTAGCAGTAATCTGCATCGAACCTTCCTCTGGTTTTCACTATATGAGGATTCTGGAATCCCAATTTTATCGAGGACACATGACTTGATGATCATGTACAGAACCTCCATTTGTTTTGGATCTAGGACGTTCGGCACCTCGACGAGCAGTCCTGTCATTGGTCCATAACCATAGGAATCGTCGTCGTCGTCTTCCTCCTCCTCTTCTTCCTCTTCCTCCTCCTCCTCCTCCTCCTCTTCTTCTTCCTCCTCCTCGTCATCAGGGTCTCCCTCGTACGCGTCATACGCGGGTGCAAATCCTGTTCTTCCTTGGTTTAGTGGTGCTCGCGCCTGCGAAGTGGGTCTCCCCATCACAGGATCTTCAGCAGTCGGGTCAAGAACCTCGTCTTGTTCATACATCCCATCGTCTGTACCCGGTGGCCGGGATAAAAGGGTCGTTTTGCAATGGTTGATTGTCTCGTTTACCCCATCGACGGAATACATGCCCAAATTCCAGTGGGTCTTGTTAGGGCGACGGGCCATTTCCCACCAAACGTCCAGCTCATTTGAGACTTGACTGTATTTCCCATCTCGCTCCCTTTTATTTTCTGTGGCCGTGTCCCATTGGCTGTTGGGATTTTCCTCCTGGTCGTAGGGGTCTTCTCCCAGCTCCCACAACTGCTTAGACGGATTATTATCACCTTGCGGGGCCCATGAATTTATCCCAGCTTCTATCTCCGACTCTTCATAGAATTTCTTGCAAATAGCAGCAGCCTTGTTGCATATTCTAGTGCTACGCTTGAGCCAGTGCATGATCTCCGTTCTCAGGAGTAGCGATCGTGGACCCAGACAACCACCGGCTGGCTCGTGCCTGTCTGCGGGGTCAGGCATACCCGTCCCGTACGGGCCGGTCGAGTCTACCATAATCTTGAAACAGAATGCCATCTTATTTCTGTCATGCTGTGATGTCCAGTTATAGGCATGTTGTAGAGCAGCCGAGAGAACTTTCTTGCCTAGTGAGGGAACTCGTATTAGCAGCCACTAACGTGGGACATGACGACAGGTTCTTCACTGACATAAGCCCTTGATTTCATTTAGTTTGATCCTTGATGGCTCATCCTCTGGCACTTCCCCGTCAATTCCTTTACTTGCAATGGTTGAGCAGACCCAGATAGCATCGTACAGATCCTGGGTCATGTTGACGTGGGTGCAGAGATCCTGGCCCACCCTGTAGTTGCTCGTGACGAATAGATTCCGAGCAATGTGAATGAGCTTGATGAGAGTTTGCAGCCCCTCTTTTAGGGATCGGTAATTCTTCAGAACTAAAGCCGTAACGGCAGGCGTGGAGACGTCGTTGGGCCGATTTACCATATCCACCCGCATGCCCAGGGCCTTCTCGCCCAAGTCCACGACCGCGGCCGTCATGGCTCTTCGGAGCTGGATCCATACCTTGATGCAATTCACCAAGTCTTCCCTTTTTTGAACAGTGTTAGCCTCGAGTTCATAAGTTCTAGATGAACCGCCAAAAAATATTCATCGGAGAAAGTCGAACCTAACTTCAGCATGGGACTTGGTTTTCTCCAAGGTCCTTGCGATGGTACTGGCTACTCTCGCCGTCGTCAATGGGCCCATGCAGGGCGAATCTGTGTGGTGTGCCTCAAGGCACGTTAGTGCGGCGGCGAAACATCTCGCCTCGATCGATTCTTCCTGCCACTTCATCATGGTATTAATTAGTTTCCCACTAGAATTTGCTGCTCTATAGTGGATGCAGCATGAGCATATTGCATGGATTGCAAAATCCGAGTATCTGTGGATGTTAGTGTGTATCCAGTATGTGTCACGGTATTGGATAATGCGTCAAGATGTGCTCAAGTAATTAGCTTAGTCGAAGAGTTGCATTGAAAGCCCCACTTTCCGATGATATGGAGACTTTTCTGAGAAGCGGCGTGAAATGGGACGAACTGATGACGAACGCGGCACTTGAATTGAGATAAGATAAGTGACTTTCTACCGTAGGTACTCGCCATGTGAAAGTCTGACTATTTGGGAGGGGCAATTTTCTCAAGTCCATCAAATTGTGGTATACGCATACTGTACCTCTAATCCCTGAAACTTCAGGAGACAGTGGCTGACAATGAGAGCACAGCAAAATGGGCAGTATGTCTAGCTTAGCTCGGTGTTATCGACTTTCAGCATGCCAAGGATTAACGGGGTGCACTTTCCTCCTGCTTTATTTCCAGATGAAATTATAACGCCTTCAGCGGTTGCAACTTGCGCACTAAGCAGGCAAAGTGAGAATAAAGTGAGAATGCGGGGGCATCACTAGCACACTGCCTATGAAACCTTCCGGCCTGAACCCCCACTTAGTCCCCACCACACCCCCACATGGCTCTCAGACCCCTGGATCACCATACCAAAAGGGAATGATAGCGATTTTCAACTCAATCAACATCTAGGAAGGGTTAAATCATTAAGGATCAGTGACTAGATAGAACTGATCGATTTTCCAGTGCATATACAGTGATATCTGGGTATATTAGTGTGCCAGGGACCGTATTGAACCCCTATTCTTTCCATCCGCACATCTCCATGACCACACCTCCGTTATCTCCGGCGCCATGCCTACCTACACTATCCCCCCTCCATCCCCAAAATGACGTCAACAAGGGCCCAGCCAACAGATGAAGTTAAATCTTTGTGCCACAGCACGGGTTAAAGATCCTCAAAGTACCAGATCCTGATATGGCAGGTTGGAAACGCGCAATGAAAACGCCAAAATCATCTCCACGGTTCTTCAATTGCTACACCTTGCCCGTCATGCGGGTCCCT
>JAOYMO020287355.1:0-28650 GCA_025802455.2 Iodosphaeria phyllophila | reverse complement strand
CCCGCGACCGCCGTGATATTGAGAAGCCAGCTGAACACGTTGCTGCCATTTTGGGAGATATTGAGGAGCCCTAGGAGGCCTATGGACCCCGTCAAAACCACTGCGATCCAGGGAACGCCCATGCCATTAGTGCGTGTGATGAATTTAGGGGCAAGACCATCCTTTGCCAATGCCAGAAGGATGCGGCTACCAGAGTATAAGTCTGCGGTAGCAGCGGATAGAACGGCCGTCAAGAGTACGGCATTGATGATATGCGGTAGTACGGGTACACCTGCCAGCTTGACTGCAATGACCATTGAAGATGCTGCTGCGTTAGTTGAACCCGATTTGAGATCGGGATTCGTATAGGGGACGAGCAATCCCGTGAACAATATGGTTGCCAAGAATAACGACAGGACACCCCAAAAAGTGGATTTGATTGCGAACGGAATACTGGTCGACGGGTCCTTCGCCTCACCGGCCGCGATCCCAACAAGTTCAGAGCCCTTTCATATGGTCAGTAATCGTTACGGAAATAGACTAAGAGGTTGGTAAGGATAAAATTTGACTTACTTGATAACTGAAGCCAGCCGTCACCAGGACAGACCAGAATCCTATGAACTTGCCTGCCGAGCCCCCGACAATGTACTCAGCAAACGCACCGGGATCCGCCCAATATTTGAAACCGATATATCCTTCCTTCCCAGCACCTGCGTTAATACAAATAGCGAAAATGACGAACCCGATGATCGTGATAACTTTGATGCTAGACAGATACAATTCGACTTGGCCGAGAATATGAACGGGCAGAAGATTGACCGCTGTGATCACGACCCAGAAGACTGTGACGGATATGCCTATGCTCACGCTCGGGTTCCAGTACTGAAGGATCAGACCGGCAGCTGTTAACTCGAGTGCATAGGTAACGGCCCAGGAAAACCAATAGATCCATCTGTATCATTGTTAATTAGCCGCGCATCAGATCTCCGTTCGGAGTCTGAACGTACCCCATGGCAAACCCCACAGATGGATCGATGAACTTCGAAGCATAGACAGTTAAACCACCGCTGATGGGCATGAACGCTGCCATTTCTGCCAAGCTGGTCATGACTGAATACAATATGATGCCGACGACGGCGAAGGCAATGAGACAGGACGCTGGTCCGGCATTGGCTAGAGAAGTGGAGCTCCCCAGGAACAAACCCGTCGCGATGGCGCTTCCAAGTCCTATGAATTGCAGGTGTAGCCGGCCTAGCCCGCGCTTGAGCTCTGTTTCGCCCATGTTCTCACTTTTCTGCTCTTGCTCGTCCGAACGCCTCTCTGGAGGCAGGTGCAGTGCCATTCTGTGTGGGTTTGTCACTCCGCGATCACGAGGGCTTGGAAGTTCTTCGATTGAGAAATTCATCGACCAATGCTGGAAGCTGTTAGTTATCTCCTTATCAAGACAGCCTAAGCTATCTGGAATTCGATTGCACTAGACTCTAGTGCTTAGGTCCGGTGGCCGGTTCGGCAAATCGGCGAGGGGCTTCTCGAATTTTGCGAGCAGCGACGGGTACGAAAGTATTGGAATATTGAAGTGGTGTTGATGTAGTGCAAAATGTTAGTCAAAACTGATCCCCCACCACTGTTACAAAACTCAATGTTTCGCGATGCTTATCCGCTTCTTTAGTTCGTTTGCGTAGGAAATTTATAACTCGATCATCTTTAGGACTTTCAGATGACGTTTAACATCACTGCTAGGGTCCAACACTTGCAAAATTCACACGGCGAGAGGTAAAAAAAACTGAAGCGGACTCTCCACAGAATATCGTTGATGTAGGCTCAGAACACGGAGAACGTTGATAGGATCACAAATAAACAAATTGTCCCGATGTAACATGCTCCCTTGAGCGCATCGAATTCCCTTCTGACCCACAAAGTTTAACCACGTGGAAATATATTCCCCAAACTACCTTACACTGCATTGGAGATGAACACGAAGAGTGCCCGAGTCTGGGGCCAAAAATGGCCGATCTATGTGCAGCGAGAACCTTGTGGTCCGGAAGCGTTCCTGGTTGCGCCATGATGCTTCTCGTCTGCAACATCAGATAACGAATTGTTGTTTCTGTTTCTGCGGTTGTTTGCTTCGGCGTTCAATATACAAGATTGTGGTCTTCACCGCACCCAGCTGGTATTTGTCTGGATTGCAATCTTTTGGCTGACTGTTCTCTGCTTCCTGCTGCAACATCAGCGTCTGTTCTTTCCGATTAGACAAACTAGGCCTCTTCATGTATTGAGTCGCTTTGGCAGAACTTGCGCGATCGCTTTTTGGATATCATCTTGAGCGCATTGAAACTGTCCGATCCTGGCCCCAATTCTTCTTTCGTCGCCCTTATTACATAGCCGCGCTTTGTCGAATGGTTCAGTAACTTTTCCCGAACTTGAAGCTCTAGGTGCCCTATTGTTGGCAAGCAACCCGAAATGATACCCACGGAAGGCTCTATGCTTGACCCAAGGAAGACATCGCTTATTGCCCAACCCGGATCGGGCGATTGAACAAAACGTAAAACCGTGACGAGACGGTAGATAGAAGCAAAGCAAACGCTGCAATACGGGTCGGTATGGATTAGCCTAAGGAAGTGCATTTTAGCTGAGCATAGCCAGGGAACCACTCACAAACTGCCAAGGAGGAACATCGAGCAAATAGCAATCTTTCGTGACTTGCTCATTTGGAGTTTCATTACTCGCCTGACAGGAATAGACATAATACATATATCAGTAAGTAAATTGATGATGCTGATTGCGATAAAGAACTGATCGTCGTTAGTTTCACGCTGACAGATAAAACTCGATGTCTCTCAGGGATAATGACAAACCTCCGCCACATTGAATCTCACGGTGCCCTTGCTGTTCTGGTACCATCGCTCCCAGCAATACGAAATTGGATTGCATTGTAGTGGGACCATGATAAGGTACGCGATCAAGCAGCCAGTCGTCAAAGACACGCAGCCCCAGAACTCAAGGCCTAAAGATACTCCAAAGATGCGCCGGTAGAGCGCGAGGATGGAGTATTTGATGATACACAAGCTCCATGCGTAGATGAAAGCATAGCCGAAAGCGATCTCGAATAGGTCGTCATTCTTTAACGACAGTTCCCCGCAGACAGGACTTGTTTAAGACTCACAATATAAATTTGGCTCAATTCATGAGATTCTATGGCAGATGTGTGTTTGCCTGATCCCCAAAACCCAGCTGGAAGATATGAAACCACATGTTAGTTAAAATTAGTAGATACAGCGATAAGTTGCAACAAACTTGAATTTGATCTCACCTGCTACGCAACATGCTAAGCTGCCAGCGTTAAAGGTCTGGAATGAAGAGCAAACAGGTTAGCTTGAGCCTGGTGTTCGGGTAACCAGAAAACTTTCCTCACCAATCCTAAGAACATAAGATAATCATCTGCGCCCAACCGAACGCGTTGACACCTCAGTCGCGCAAGAATACGCAGCCCGACGAACAAAACAGAAAGAACGAAGAAGACGGAGGCAATGGTGTTATTCTTGACCGTTTGCGATTCTTGAAGGTTGGAATACCCATGTGGGCTATGGTAGCTGGGGATGGTCATTGCAGATACCGACCCAGTATACGGGTGCCATAGTTGACGATTCTGGGCTATCCGAAGTGCCTCATGCTGAACGGTTGCTTGAGGGCACTTTGGAGAGATTGGCGTGATCACTTTCCAATCAACACCCGGATCGACCCGATGTAAGTCAATTTGACGGCATCTAGCGAGACGACCGAAAAATTAGACTGCGGTATCAACTTCTCAAGTCTCAAGGCGAATGTGGGATCCAGACAAGCGAATATGCCTTGGAAGAAATAACTGAATACTCTCTCACATTGTTCGAACTGCAAATCGTTTAGGAATTCTGACATTCTCTGTGCTGATTCATATTATGGCCGTTCAAAGCGGGGCCTGAGATGAACAATTTCTCAGAATCCTTCGTCCTGTTGCCGCCGCATAAGATCGTCACAAACCTTTCTAAATGCCCACTGCATGCCACCCCTGACTGCCAAGCATTGCCGTTTGCGATTCATTCTACGCAATCATGTTCCGGGATACATTTTGTGATGTTTGTGATGCATCCTAAGTACCTTGTAATAGTTTCTTAGAACTGAGTTGCTGTGGAGTCTTGAGAAAAGGAAACCTTAACAGAAATTTCAGTCCAGGGGAATACTGTTTTCGCAAGGTACTCCTGTCTTTATCAAATGAGCTGTTTTACGCCCATATGTCGCACGACCTTAGGCAGCCCGCGGCATGAGTAATTTACAACTCGGAAACCACAATTGCTTGACCAGTGGAAACCCTGTGAACGCCAATCAACTGCCTGCTTCAACGCCTCGACCATACCTACCGAGATCCCGGACCCGGCGGTTGTGGAATACAGGGAAAACGGTCGACTGGGGTACTGATGCCTATCAATTACCGAACAATACCGGCAAAGTCGTGCTTGGATGAGGGTGTGCACGGCAGGGTCAAGATGTATCGTCAAAAATTTCCGTTACCGATATTGGTATGAGCACGGAGCCAAGGCAAAATATTCAGGGGTTTCATCTTTCTACATCAATGCCCAGTCTTGATAAGACCTTCTACAAATCTTTAGATCGCCGGACGAACATTCCTTTCACGTTCGGCACATCTCTGTGATATCCAGTACCGGTAGTTAATGAGCCTTTCACTTGTTGAGGCGTGACTGTTGGGTTGCTCAGGCTGATTGTCCATACGGAACCAGACAGGGATCTTGGCATGTGCCAGACTGGCGCATACTGGTATGCCACACCACATTCCACTGCGACTTCCAAGGCAGGGTGGTAACCAGTCCAGTCCTACACCAGTCCCGCACGGACCAGTCCAGTCTTTAACTTATCAGGACTGACTGGTGGACTGGTGGGACTGGTGTTAGTGGGTGCGTAGCGCACCAGTGTTTCTCCATTAGTACAATTGGATATTTACAGACACCGAAAGCGCTTTGAGATTTCCAAAGGTGCTTTCTATACGCAAGACATCCTATCGTACTATGCTATACCTTATACTGTACTACACATCGAAGCGCACAGACCAGGTCCAGTCCGGTCAGGCCCCTGACTCCGGGCCTGGCTAAGTCCCAGGCCGTCCTTCTATTTTTTTCAGGACTGGCAGTCCCGAACCCAGTCCTGGTGGTACAGGCCGCCGACCCCAGGACTGGTCACCAGTTAGGTCATGACTTGGCGGACTGACTGGACTAGTTACCACCCTGGTCCAAGGGCCAGCAGCGGCCCGGCGGCCGTCCGAGACCTTAACCGAGTCCTCTAGATGGTATGCTGGTAGCCGAGCCGAGCCTGGCCCTGATGTCGACACTAGGAACTTGTGGAGAAGTCTCTACCGGTAGCGCTTGACAACTAAATTTTCTCGCGAAGTCAAGCTTTGCGGTAAGAATGGATTGAAGCCCGAGCATTAGATGTCCGCCTAGACCCACAGCTTTTACTGGACATTCCATCAAGCCTATGGATATGCTTGCAATGTCCGCGTGTAAGAAATAGGTTCAGCATCAGCACGTTTTTACCTTATAAAGTGAATGAATGTTGGAAGCAAGGTCAGCAGAATATTGTTACAAATTTCGTCAAGCATGAGTAGGAAAATGATGGTTTTAAGTAACTTAGTCAATTAGACACGACCATCGGTCTCCAAAACAGTGGAAGGATCCTGGCCATGGACATACTGCCGGTTGCGCTTTCCTCTCCCAACGCTACCTAGGAAAGTCTAGAGCCATGAAAGCTTAGTGTACAAGGATGAACATCTTGGGAGACGATGATTTAGAACGGTAACTATTTTCTCCATGTCTAGCAGTACAACAGATAGGAAGCAAAAAACCCCACCGGACCGCATCATACGCGCCTTCTCATGCAGTAATCCCCAGGCATCATCGCTCCAGCTTCGTTTTGTCTGCATCCAACTCCCCAAGTCCGGCCCTCTATTGATCATTAGGTACAAAATTAGACCTCCGGATATTCTCATATATACCGACCGTGTCATAGGACATAAAACATCTGCCGCACCCCCAACCTTCATGAAAATCACGATCCCTACCAAGATCATGCCCGATTCCTGAAGTATACTCGTAGAAATCTTGTGTATCTCTATTAGGGCAAGTAATACCAGGGCTCATCGAAGACATGATATCGATGTCCCCTGACGCCCTGACCCCTGAACATTGACGGGAACCTCCAGCCTTCTGGGACGCTGTCCTCAGCAACTTTGTGGTTGCGAGCGTCGGCGTCAGTTTCGAGGCGATCAATCAACGCCCTACCTTCCACGTCACTTTTGGGTGGTACGTAGAACTTGGCAACTTGTAGCTCCGTGTCCGTGATGGTGTTGCGAGACACGCGTGCATAGCCGATACGTTGAAGGCCTCGATAAAGAATGTACTCGCACCAGCGGTCCCAATCGCTTGGCTCAACGTCATGCATGCGCGATACATCTGAAACATAAGTATTATAGTTACCTTGCAAGGGCTTTGTGACCAAATACGACAGCAGCACGGCGGGGCGGGGTGATTGGCCCATTAGGCGCGACAAGTATTCGCTCTGCAGCCGGCGATCCTCTGGGTCCTCCTCCTGTCCGCTGTGAAAAACATAGACATCAACAAGTTCGCCGTAAACGTCGAGCGTTGCTTCAATGGCTGGTGCCAACTCACCGACGGGCGAGGGCAGCAAGTGGTGTGTCGAGTTGATGATGGGAAACTTTGACAGAAGCGCCGAACCCCAAGTGTGCTTGTTGGGGCCCGGGCCATAATCGACATACATGCTCAAATCCTCGGCCAAGAACTGGGTAGTGTCGCGGTTGCCCATAATGATGCGCTGTTGATCTGACTCAAGAAGACCAATAACGTCAATCTCCATTTCGCGAATCAAGTCACGCATGCGGTACTCGGAACTGTACATATCGTTGTCGAGCGAAAAGTGAATAGTCCAAATACCGGCTGTCATTACTCGCGCGTCTTCGTGGTACGGCTGGTAGTCATTGGTTGGGAAGCGAAAGTAGGCCGCTGTTAAGAATAAAATGTTGATCAAGCTCAAGGCCCATCCATGGTACTTGCGTTGTAACGATGTATTTGGCCGTCTGCGTGAATCGCGACGGCGTTGGTTGTTACTGCCTAGTTTGAGGTTGAAAACGCCAGCGCCGATGAGGAGCATCATTGTGGTCATGATCCAGTCAGTATGCTCTCGGACAAGAGGACCACCCGGCACAAATGCGTAGGCCACAACCCAAACGTGGAATAGCACCATAAGATTGTAGAGGAAAAAGCCAAGGCCAAAGGTAACGGCGGGCCTCTTTTTAGCAGCGGTGACCAAGAGAGGCGGCGCAATTGCCATCAAGTAGAAAGCCGTGCCAAAAGCGCCGGAGTAGCCGAACCAATTTGCATAGTTTGTCAAAGTCGCTGCTGCCACGCATCCGATCCCGTAGACAGACCAGGAGCTGGCTAGTTGGGGCCGATAGATGCCAGTCAGGAGGCCCCCAGCCATGGCCAGTAATGTAAGCCATCCGTGAACAGGTGCCTGAGGCCCTCTGACTGGGTAGCCCTCCCAAACCCATAAAATCATGGTGCTTGTGTCCGAGAGAAGTGAATGCATGCCAAAGAACACACCAGAAATGCCCAACGCTGACAGCATAGCCCAGCCACCCTCTTTCGTGTCCGGCGCAGAGCCGTTATTTAAAGGTGCCTTGCGGGTGTACCTCCAAGTTGCCAGCACAGCCAAAGCCAGACCAACCTCGTTCTTGCCCCCATTTGTCTCATTCATGATGGGCCAGACGGGGTTATTAGTCCACCACGCATATTTGGCTGTAGCAGATAAAAGAAAACCCGCGAGCAACGCAAGAACCCTGGACTCGAGGCGGGTTTCTTGGACGTTCTCCGAATACAAAGTTGCGGCCCACGATAAACATTGCATCCACACGCCGAACCCAACGAGGAAAAGTCTGTATGCCGGGTTCTGGACGCGCCAGGCAAGAAGACCAACTAACGATAAGAAGTGACAGACGCGCAAGTTGTTGATGACCAATGAGCGGATTGGCTTGAAGCCTAGGAGGAACGGTGATATCGTTGACATGACGAATATCTCATATCCACTGATACCCATGTACCATAGCGGGAAATACCATACCGTGACGCCCAACCCGGTTAGAATAGACCAGAATACGAATCCGTGGTACACCTCGGCTGCCGTATCGAATATCAGAGATATTGAAAATTTGGTGTCGAAGGCGCTGGCTGTTGCTTTCGAATTCCCCTTCTCAAAAACAGCACTAGCTGTCTGCGAACGATTTGCTCTGGTAAGGTATCTGTCAGTGTACTATCGAAGAAAAGTCAAATGGAAAGTTGCGCAACATTATGAGGTACTTGTTTCAGATACGACACTTTCCAGTCTCTTCCTTGACGCTGTTTTGAGGATGGCCAAGTGAGAAGCTATGAGTCACGACCTGCAACGTGAAACCAAGGCGTGCGGACAGAACAGAGAATGAAACATGTAGAAATAGATCCATAGCACAACTCGTTGACATGAAGAACTGGACGCGACTTCCTGACCCGCAATCTCTCCCATCTTGTATCCACCCGTGCCAGAACACAGCCTTCAAGGCCTCGGAGAAGCTTGGATAAGCCGACAAAATCGCTTACAGAAGATGGAAGCAGCGCAAAAAAAGTGTGAGGAGTCTAGAAATTTACTGAGGGAGCCATGGCACATACCCCTGGCTAAGTCCGCCTACATCCTTGATGGCGATCTCGAAAGTCGCAAAGTCCAGCGCAGTTACGGCGTCAAATGCCACGTCATAGAGAATCAATGACCACTCAAAGAAGGAATATATAGTGTAGGCTATATAGATTTAGTATGTTCCATATTGACTGAAAAGGCCAAGAGGACTTACCTCCTGGAACATGGTGGATCTTATGCCGAATGAAGAAGAAGATCATGAACGGAATGGTGCCAAAGAAAGCGGATGCTAGGTATTTCCTATATTTTACGGATTTTGGGTTGGGTGGACTGAGGGCTAGACATCCAGCCGTCCAAGGGATGGTGGCGACGAGGTAGGCGATCATAAAAATATCATGCCAAGCATGGTCATCAGTCGAGGTGATGTAGGTCCATCCACCACAGGTAAGGGTACGAAAGAATCCCATGGCGGCAACAAACTTGGGCAAGACCTTGCCCGGCTTAGCAGTCAATAGAAGCCACAAGCCGACCAGGGCGAATCTTGGCCCTGATGCTCGTAGTTAGCAGGAAGCAACGGTCATCGCCCACCTTTCACGTGAACTAACCTGATGTGATTGCGATGAAGAACTGAAAGAACGCTCTTTCAGGATACTTGTCGCCAATGGTGGCGGACACTGACGGAAACCATTCCTGCGGCCAGCCATAGAATTCATTTTGTACAATCTTGTGATAATGAAGTGAAATGCCAACCATGAGGGCACTCAGAAAGGCGGCTGTGAAGAGGCCAGAATGTCAGTAATCGATATATTGGATGGCATGCTATAGATCAATGAGTACGCATGGAGACTCACCATAGGCAAAGACAGTGTGGGCCCAGGATATCCATCTTGCGTTGAAGGTCAAAATGGCACCACTTGACTTGTCCTTGTATGAGGGCGCCATCCCGGCGTGGTGGTAGCGTAACTGTTGTGGACCCAACCGCGAATCGAGTCGCCGATTGTACTCAGTCGGGACAGCGCTAGACACCCCGCGCTAGCCAGACAAATTTGCGGAAGGGAAGCTATGAGGAAAATTGAAGGTTGAGTCGAGATAAAGAATTGAAAGTCAGGGCTCTGTTCGACCCCCCCAGGTCGGGACGGGCGGAGGATGGCCAAGAAGTTGCGGGAAGTATCCTCCAACGCGATTTTGACTCTCCGTGGCCACGGCTTGAGCTCGACCGCACACAGCAGTAACAGGCTGTGCGACGGCTGAGTTGTAGACTGCACGTGACTGAAATTTATGAACACTGCAGAAGCACTACCTCGGCACACTTCTAGATGTTTCATGTTCCTTGTCTGTCTGCGGCTGGATATTGAGGTTTCCAGGGGTGAATCGAGATCGCTGTTATGGCGGGATCAATCATCGGCGGGTGGAGCTGCGGCGGGTGGAGCTGCGGCGGGTGGAGCTGCGGCGGGTGGAGCTGCGGCGGGCCTTTGCTCCGCTCCGGTTCCGCCCCGAATGGCTCCGATTCATGTTCCCCAATGCGGGGAGGTCGTGACTTCTCTTTCGGGGATGGAGCACTAGGAAAATTTTGACTTCAACTATTCTTCTAGGAACAGATCCCAAGAGCAATGAAAAAAAGACTGCCAGCCGATATAGGCATCCCTCACATTCGATACTACGGTAACACAGTCCTTCCTACCATTGTGCCTTGAACTAGAAGTATCGTTGAACTCCTTTGATTTTGCTTTGGAGTTCATCTATCTGATAGTAGCTTCTTCGTCTTTTTCTTGATTTGTTTTGGCCCCGCGTCTTGTCGAGAAAAAAGCGTCAAGTCCTTTTCTGTTCCAACTCGCCCAGCATGGCAGCCCCAACGGATCGCTCCAACCTTACTTCTCGTATAATTCCCACCATGACCCTCAGCACCGCCGCTTCCCCCCTAACGGCGCCCCTGCCAGCGTTAACAACGAACAGTTCCCTCACCCCAGCAGCCAGAGCCCAGGAACGGTTCAGTCTGTCGGGTTCCAATGCCATCGTCACAGGAGGTCTAGGGGACATCGGCAGCGTGGTGTGCCGGGCACTTCTCGAGCACGAGCTTTCTGGGCTCATGGTATTTGATCTGCTAGATCCGGCGGTGGTGGAACAGAAATTGGCAGGCCTGCGGGCCGAGTTCCCTGAACTCGCAGCGGGGAAGAAGATCTTGTTTATGCGCGTGAACGTCACCAACGAAGATGAGGTGCGGCAGGCGGTGCAGGAGACGGCGGAGAAGCTGGGGAGCGTAGATGTCCTAGTCAACTTTGCCGGGGTGGCTGATTGTGCCCATGCCGCCCAAATGGATATTTCCAGTTGGAGGAAAGTACTGGAGATCAACACGACAGGCTCGTATATCTGTGCAAAGGCGGTCCGAAATATCATGGTGGAAAAAGGGAGGAAAGGGGGTAGTATTGTTTTTTGTGCTTCTATGGTGAGTCTTTGGAGTGTAGATATGCCCGTGACCTAACTTGTTGAGACCCTGTTTTATTCGTCAACAAAGAGCGTAGGAAGCTGGTGATTTTCCATGAACAAAGAGCGGAGAAAATTTCGATGAGCTGCGAAATATATCCTCTCCCCAACCAACCGATCGGGTAGTATACTAATAAATGCCCCAACAAAAGTCCGCACACAGAGTCAACTTCCCCCAGCCGCAGGTAGCTTACAACACCTCTAAGGCGGCTGTAATAGCAATGGCCAAGTCGCTGGCGGCAGAATGGGCTGTCGACGGCGTGCGAGTCAACAGCATCAGCCCGGGCTACATGGATACGATTTTGAACGAGGGTGAAGGACTCGGGGTGGCGCGCCAGATTTGGCTCGAGCGCAATCCCATGGGTCGCATGGGACAGCCTGAGGAGATCTGCGGTGCTATCGTCTTGCTTGCTAGTCGAGCGGGGCGGTACATCACTGGTGCGGATTTGATTATTGATGGAGGCCAGACGTTGTTCTGATATTTCGGTACTAAGAAGACTGCGCCTTGTCCGCATTAAGCAATGGATTCACTTCTCAATTAAATCAAGATGTTGCGTACCTAGACAATTTGAAGAAAATCTCAGTTGAACGGTCTGAGATGTTCGAGGGTATGACAGGCGCGCGTACCCTCGTGGTGAATCTTTCTGCTTGAGTGTTCTGGTATCAAGAATCTGATGCACTAGTCTTGACAGTAACTCTACTACAAAAGAATAACGAAGAATTGGCAAATGACTTGGTTAATTATAGCGGGCATGTCAATATCACCCACAAACTATATGTATACTACCAGTAGAGTTTTACAGGCCCGCAAAGATCATTTCACTGTTCTCTTTTAGTCTGAGGTTATGTTGAAGGTCATGTTCGATTGAGGGAGCTCTCTAATCTGCCGGAACCAGTACGTGGCATAAAGGAGACCTTGTAAGGAGATAATAGTTGTAGGCGGCCATACCGCACACAATCCACACCGAGAACCCCCGATAACAACATAGCCACATGTTCTTATTAGTACTCATACTTCGGCAATAACCACCCCATGCTACCCCATGACCTAGCATACCCGCTTAAAGCCCTGTAGACATTATAGGTCAGCCTACTCGCGCTTTTTTTCCGATGGGGGGGGGGGAGGGGTGGTGTCCTACTAGTGATGTCACCATTAAAATGGTATATCGAGCAGGTTCAGGAGGAGCCCTGTTGGATGCTCTCCAGGTTTGAGAAATAGAAGAATTTGAACTCCGCGGGCACGTTGTGCTTTCCTGCCTGGTCGATCATCATTCTTTTGGTATCGGCGCGATTGTCGGGGAAGGTAGCCAGCAATACTAGTGAGAAAGTTAGATCGGCGACGACATTTTATAAAGATTGGAACTGCTTTTATGTGATGTGTAGGTCTCGACTTGTATAGCCCCAGATAAACGATCCCCAGAGTGCAATAGAACTACTACTGGTACAGGTTATACTTACGCCAATGATGATTCACGAGACACTCAATGTTGAGGGTGCGCTTCTCGGGAGTGAGGCCGATGTCATACGCCGAGCGCCATTGGCGGAACTGAGTTTCCAGCAGGGAGATACTGTTGCCATTGGGCTCTTGGATGATGGCTCGCACGCGCGACGGGCGTCGAAGACAGATGAAATTGACCTCTGGTGGCAAGGAGTAATCCCCCGATACCTGGATCAGGTATGACGTGTGCGCGGACAACTCACTTTCGTACAGCGAGACTGAGCGGGCAGGTGAGAAAGATTAGCAGCATTGAGACTGGACGTGGCAGCTTCGGCATGGCTTATACAGCCCGGAGGATTGGCATGGGGAAGGGCAGGAGCAGACTTGGTTTCCTGCTGGGAAATTAAATACGAATAAGCGGTACTTACAGTAATAGGGATCAGAGATCTCGACCCAGATGGTGCGGTCTTCGGATCCACCAAGGTCGAATAGCTGGCGAAGATCGTGTCTTCTGCCTTCGTCCGAGGGCTGAACCACCACTTTCAGGCCGTTAGGCCCCTGAATAGTGACTTGCATAGTTGCAACAAGATAGCGTGGTAGGGATCCGTATGTTTCTGAGTTTAGCTGAAAGAACACCGCCAAACTTGTTGTCTCTAGTTGGCTGCCCTCATGCGCGAGGTTTCGTACTGATGAAGCTGCCAAACAGCTCTAGAAATCGAACCCTTCCCAATGCGGTTGGTAGGTCTGAAGGTGCACGGAAATTCCGGTGGACAGAAGTGATAAAGAAAAGACTGATAATGGATTGGTAAGATTGTGTGTGTGCAGGGCTGACCAGGCGGCCTTGCATAGGTCACTGATTTTCCACCTCATCTCGACGCTCTTCACATCATTTTCCAAATACTGTGCGGAGATATTTGACTGATTTGCTGTGAGTCGACGACCGGGGGAAAACGGCCAGTTCGTCATTGTCACGCTTTGTCCATGAAATCTACTTTGAGCTTGTGATTCACCCCCGAAAGAACCGCATGGAAGCATGATCATTGAAGATGTGTAGAAACGGCAGGATGTTGGAACTCCGAATCAAAAAAGAACACCCCACGAAGCACATGTGCACCATGAAGTTTACAGAAGACCGGATCTCAGATTCAAGACAAACAGGAGAAGAAAGCCAGGCTCTGTGATCTATGGGCCATAGACGAGCCAACCACCTGTATCGGAAGTTGTGAGACTATCCTACCAGCGTCTGACCCCACACTTTGTGATTGGTACGTTGGTCACTACGATATCTAAAGAACATTATTTAACCTGTATCTCGCGTGAGCTCACTGGAAATGCAATAAAGCGGTCATACAACAGGCCATACCTTTCAATCGTTAGCAGAGATCATGGCTACACTAGTAGATCTGAGCAGACAGTAAAACTCCCCGTCCTCCCTTCCTCCTTTTCTCTATGTCGAGAACATCGCTATGTTGAGGCCAAAGCCAAGCCATTCCCAAGGGTGGATGAAGATGGGCAAAACTGAGCAGGCAATGTCACCAATAAGGAACCTTAGATCTTGCTTAACACGACTTCCCCGAGTCCCATGCGAGACGAACGTCAACTATGTCTGAAAGGCCGAGACCACCGTACCATGACAGTTGCTCGTAGATAAGAGCTAGACGACGGCATGCAGAGAGCACGGATCTGGCCCTCATGTTATGAATATTTCCGTCTAAATTTAGATAATCGGGCGATATCTGACCATGTTCGTGCTTCTCGAACTGGAGCGTTTAGTCGAATTCTATAACAGAACGTAGGTAGATTGAAACCATTCCGAGGGCACCAATCATTGGTCCTGCGTTTTTCAATTCTCCAATAACTAAATATATTCCGACCGCAAAGTATCTACCCCATATACCCATCCCGCCGGAATCTTTCTAGTTCATAATCCAAGCAAGATAGCAAAGCCAAGTCCACAACACACACTTTTAGCCGTATTCTCCCCACCTGACCAGCGAGCAAGAGGGCAAATGTGTTGATGCACAGCACCCACAGCCACATCGCTGACTGTCTCAACCCAGGTAACAATTCTTCAGCATCTTGATGCTTCCATATGAGAAACCAAATCAACATCCATATCCCGTTTCGTATATACAGCCACGGTAAATAAATCGATGATAGTACCCATCCCAAACGCCAGCCCACATGAGCATGCATATTTCGAGCCCATCCAAGCACTCCATTCGCCCGACATGTACACCCAGGTTGTAAAACAACCACACATAGGCCTTCCAAGTACCCATACCGCAACCCAATCCCAGAGAAAACAAGTAGCTCTATAAACACTTGTGTAAGATGTGGTATATCGAAGCATTCGCTGAACAATCTGACGGTGTAATCAATAACAGCAAAATTCTATCACCAGAAATCACGGACTGTCACTGTCCCAATCCTCATCGCTGTCTAAATCGTCACCCGTCTCATCGTCATCGTCGACGACGTGGTGTGCTCCACCAACCGATGCCGCCTTCTCGCGCTCTTCTTCTACCATCTCGCGCCAGGTGCTCCAGCTCAGCATGGCAAATGCGACCACAATGAGGACGCCACCCATGATTGCGGCGAAGCTCAGCCCGCGGCCAGTGCGTGCCCAATCGACAACAGCCACAATGAAGATCGTCAGGAGGGAAGCCACGGAGCTCAATACCGGGCTAGTTAACGATATCAACACTAGGAAACTGCCGGCAAACGTGGCGTTCATAACCACACTGATCCACAGCCACAGAGCGGTCATGCCGGTGGGGAGCGAGAATTTCTCGATCCCGAGGAGATGCAAGATGGGAAGGGGAACCCAGAGCACGGCCAACGTAAAAAGACCAATGCATGAGCCGAACGCATTCGCGAAGATGGTCCCCCGTCGGGCCGAGATGCCTTCGGGTGGGCAGGCCCAGCGCTTGTACAGAACCTCATAGAGTCCGTAGAGCACCGAACCGCCACCGATGATAAGGTTCCCCAGGAAGCGTGTGCTAGCATCGGATTCCTCGACGGTCGTATTGCTAACCTTGTTTTTGCTGCCGACAGTATTGCCTAAGGCGCCAACATCTACGGGGGTGTCTGGTTCTCGTGAGTCGCCATATGCAACCACCATGACGCCGACGATGGCAATCAGAACCGCAAAGCTCTTATCCAGCCTCAGCTTTTCGCGCAGCAGCGGTACGCTGAAAGCATAGGCGAAGAATGCGCTGCAATTATAGATGGCAGTCAAGTCAGCCGGGCCTGCGACTGCTTTAGTAAACTATTTTCCTAATCTTGTGAAGTGGAATTTACTTGTCATGTCAACGGCAATGTACCAGCTCAGGCCAGCAATTGTCAATGCCGTCGTTACCATGGCGGTGATGCGTAGAAAATACGGCCACAAGCTTTGGTTCATATTGGCTTTGGGCACTCGTAGACTCTGAGTCCGTGCCATATGTGCTGTGGTCCGCAGTAGACGGACATGACGCCGCCAGAAGATATTCCAAGGAATAGAACGGCTATTCCATCGCAAGATGAGAAGTTGAACTGGCCAAAGGAATACCCAGGAGCCATGGGTCATGTACAACATGCAATATGCCTTGTTCCACCCCAGCTCTTTCTGAACATACGACGCCAGCTCGGTCTGGATGGTGAAAGACACCAGTGTAATAACCATGAAGATGGCCGCATACATGTATTTGGTGCGAGCTGAGGTTTGAAGATCTTTGTCAGAAATTCTCATCTTGGCCTCGTCCATGGGTGAAGGCGATCTTGACACCCTCCTGCCGTCGGAGCTGTCGCCATTCTTGGAGAGCAAAGGCCGGTCGATGCGGCCATGGCCGGGCTGGAGGTATGATGTTTGGGCCATGTCTTCTTCGTCGGAATCGTGGCCATCAGGTATGGCATTCTTGTGGGAAGATAAAGGTGAGTCTCCGTCGTAACCGAAAGAAAGTTTACCGTCGAGGTTGAGGGCTGGCGTCAACGCCCCGGCTGTATTGGTCCCGCTGCCGATGTAGTCCTCAACGTCAGCTGACTCGGCTGAGACAGTGGATAATAGGGGAGATGGTTCTGGGGATAGACTCCGGCGTGGTGTGCGACTTGGAGAGCGACTTGGAGAGCCACGCGCGCGCAAGTGGCTCGAATGGGTAGCAGATGACGGCGGCGCGATGTGAGATAGACGGATGTCAACGTCTTTTAAGCGAGGCATCTGGACGGCAGGACACGGACGCTGTCCACTTCTTATGCCGAGTGAGTAAACCTAGAAGAAAATTTAAATTTAGTCAGCCCAGCGAAGGGAGGACACATGCAAATCCGATTAATACACGGGGTGGATCCGCGAGTCACGGATCCCGAAGCGACTGTGATCCCGAGCTTGTGCGTAACTAAACTGGCTACCGTAACTTGTAGTCGTACCATCCGCAAGCTCAAGTCGACACTACAAAAACAGGGGAGGCTGAATTGGGAAACCAGTATGTCCCACAAACATGTCAACACGGTGTTTCATAGAGCCATGTGCAGATGAACTTGGGATCCGCAAGGTACCAGTACCTGCTTAGGTTAGCGCGCTCTGTCAAACTTGTACTGAGCTCGCGCCGGTACCAATGGTCCCGTTCATGGGTGATGCCAACAGATGGATCCAGTTGATAGCCAGATTGTGATGTCAATGGTGTTTTCGATACAACACGTGGTCGCTGGCCGCAAGTTGATCTTCTGTTGCATTGAATCGCCTTATCCCTGCCAAGGGACGCTGCTTGCAGGGGCTGAATCCGATCATCCAGCAACCTGCAGCCAGGGTCCGCTGCCCCCACAGCTGCGAGGATTGTGGAGCGTACGGTATCACGCGAAAGTTGCTAGCGTGTGATTCGTCCTTCCTATTCAAAGATGGAGGCATCCGCCCCAGCGCCCAGCGCCCACCACCACGCTGAGCCACAGCCGGGGGCAGCGAGCCCCATGCCGGTTTTGGTCTTCAGCGGTGGTGCTTCGCCAGGATCACGGTCAGGCCGGAGCGGTGAAGGCGGGGTATCTACCCGGTCAAAAATCCGGCGTTGGCTGGCAGCCTTCAGAACTTTTTTCTTTGGTCCCGCCAAAGATATCCTACTTCGGTTTCCGTCGGTATTACAGATCCGACGAATCGGAGCCGGGCCCGGACCGTCTTTCGGAAGATCTGGAGTTCCCCAGGCACGGCACATTAAGGTTTAGTGACAACAGTGTCAACATCCACGACAAAAATGTCGAGAGTTTACCGTCTCGTTCCGATGTACTCCACCTCTCTAGACGTGCGCGAAGGAGGAGCTAACGGAACGAAGTGAGGCGTGGCACGGGTAGTGCTCCATGCTCTGTCGCTATTATGGATACCGGTGCAGTAGCGACCACACCTCCTTTCCAGCGAGAATCTCTACGCAGATAAGCCCAAGGAAGCGCGAACGCAACTAGCGCAAGACGGCAAACGCATGATCAACGTTCTAAGACCCGAGAATCCACCAGGCGGCAAAATTCGATGCGCTAAGGTCCGGCGCATACACCGGCTATGAAAAAAGAAAAGGCTCGCTGATCTTCGACTGGAACCGCGCATTCCGCGAACTCGTCATGCCCTCAATGCGTGGCGAATCGCCTGAGTTCAAGAAACTAGATATCAGTTTACTGGAGCCCTGATACTCACCCGGGAATTGGATGTGGATCCGGGAACCGGAGAGCGTTGGGCTCATCAGATGGGAACATGAGCAGGAGCCAGAACAGCGGCGACGGAGTCTGGTTGTGGGTCGTCGACACCCCATTCTCGAGCCCCTTGTACGGATTCGCGCCAAGATCGGCCCCGCGAAATTCAGCGCAGATTATGACGGGATGCCATGTGTAATTGGCTACGCTGGACTAGGAGTATATGAAAAGAGCGGTTTTCATCTAGGGAGCAGGATATGAATGCAACGTAACGTTCCAAAGGGATGAAAGCCTGACTTCGACGGAGAATGCTGCAATGGGATTGAAAACATATCCCTCATTCCCGAGAACAATCATAAGTCCGGCAGAAAAAATTCTCAGCATGAACCTTTTCCGGCGCAGGAGGCCAAGTGAGTATAGGACGAGGATAGGAAACAGCCCCATTGCGCAAGAAAACAAACCTACCCAGATAAACAACAGCCGTGATTCCGGGGAACAAAGTACAACGCGATGATTTTCTTCGCCCACACCGACTAGCGTTACCCTTCTTACCTCCGGCTATCCGAAAGAAAGAAGTTGACGATTTATTTTTTCCCCACTTCAAGGTTATTTCCCGTGTTTGTCTGTTTCCCCTCATACAGACGAAGGCAATGCAGAAGATAATCACACGGCAGATGGGATAGATAACCGGCCACACAGACCATTCAAAACCTGACATAATAAGCGGGGGGGCACATGATAAGACAGGGAGAATGCTATGATGGGCATGTTTCTGTGCATTAGTCGGTCTATACCGCTTCACCCAACGCCCAGCAAGCTTCCCTAAATCAAGCTGTCCCTTTGCCAACGTGCTCAGAACCGTGAAACGCAAAACGCACCCCAAACACGAAAAATTCTTTTTATTTTGAAAAAAAAAAAAAAAAAAAAAAAGAGGAAGTAAAGCGAACTGAAGAAACCCCACAAGGTCTCCAGAACCGAGAGAAATCGCTAAGAGGGGTATTCGTCACCACCCATGAGCCCATCATTACACTCTCCTACTGCTCCAAGTCCCCCAGCTCCCCCCCTCACTCCCAAATCCGTGCATCTAGCAAAACCCCAACTCCGCCTGCAATGCCCCGATACACTAACAAATCAACATGGGATCCACGGCGCCCTGCTGCCCCGGCATTCCCAAGCCCATCCCCATCCCCCCACCGACCGCCTCTGCACTGGCCGGACCGACACCGACACCGACACCAACCCCGACACCAGCACCCCTCTGCTCCTCCATCATCTCGATCAAATCGTCCAGATTCCTGTTCAGACTCTCGGCATCCTTGGTATCGAGACAGTTCTCCAGCAGCCGGCGATACTTATCGATCTTCTCGCCGGTACCGCTAAGGGCGAGCGCCTCGATGAAATCCTCCTCCGCGGCGCGCTGTTCCGCTGACAGATCGGCGAGTTGCTGATGCAGCTGGGCGCGAAGCTGGGGCGTATCCTCTTCTTCCTCTCCTTCTTGTTGCTGGTGAACTTGTTCCGCTCCATTCCCGGGGGAAACAGAGACAGAGACGGCAGACGCCACCTCAACCTCGACAGCCTTATCCCCCAGCTCCCTGACCGCAGTCAAGAGGCGTGCCCTCACTTGCGCAGCCTCGGCTTCCCCACCCCCTTCATCTCCTTCCCCCCCTACCAACTTCCCCTGCAGATCGGCCACTTGTCGCAGCACCACAGCCAGTTCGTTCTGGGTATTCGCCAGGATCCGTCTGGCTTCAGCCTCAGCGGCTTGCTTCTCTTTCCACTGGTCCTCGTAGCTCTGGGCTAGGTCCTGGAACTTTTCGAGCACCAGGGGCGTGATGCGGTTCTGGACAGAGTTCGCGGCGTCCGAGGCGAAGGGTTTGGCCAGTTGGTCGTCACGGAAGGAAAGGGCCGGTCGGGCGCCGGATTCGGGAGGAGCGAAAGGGGAGGACGAACGGGCGGAGAATCGACCTAGACCTAGATTGTGGTGCGGGTGGTTGGCGAGACGGGAGCTATTGCCGGTGTGATGCAGAGGGTGGCCATTGGTGGTAGAAGTCTTGGTAGCGGCATTGAGATGGCGGATCATGTCCTCGGCCAGCACACCGTCGCCATTGGGAATATCGGGGGCGGCGCCACGGCCGAGCAGGGCGCGAATGCCCTTGCGCGACTGGTACTTAGCAGCCAGATGCAGGGCAGTGTTGCCTTGGTGATCGCGGGCGTCGATGAGGGCTTGAACATGGTGAACGGAGTAGTTTTCTTGGAGATAATTGAGGATGTTATCGAGGTAGTAGCGGCTTGTGGAATGACTACAGAGACGGTTGTTTTTCATAGTGGCAGCATGGTGGAGCACGGTGGCACCGGCTGCGTCTTGGGCGTCCACCGTATCGAAGAGCTCACGCATGACAGTGGGGAAAGTCTGCTTGTCCGCGCTGTTGGTAAAGTTGACACACCACATGAACGGCGTTTCATAACGAGCATTGCGAGAATCCAGCCGGGCCCCAAACCGTTTCAGTTGTCTGATTACGTCAACGTCTCCCATGGCGCTGGCCCAGTGTAATGCCGTATGGCTCTGGTTATCTATGGGATAGTCTGGCTGGAAGTTGGGTGGCGGTTCCGGTCGAGCTGTGGCGGCATCTCGACGAGATAGTAAGAAATAATCCAGTAGTTCATCGCCGTATTGCGAGTGCTGTTGATCCGTCAATTCCTGCAGCTCCTGCTCTCTCTTACGTTTGCGCTGGCCTGTTAATGTAGTCGACGCGGCGGATGAAGGAACTTGCGGGAGCTGGAAATCGGCAGAAGCCCCATCATGGGAGTGGAGGTGATCCATGAAACTATTACTATTAATGCTGTTGTGATTGTTATCATGGTGAAGATGGTGATGGTTCTGGGACTGCTGCTGTTGCTCATGGTGAGCATGATGGAGATGATGATGATGATTGTTCGATGGCCCGTCGTCTTCGGCCATATACGAAGCCGACAAAACCGTGACATTATCAGGCGTCTCGTCTTCAATCGGTGTCACTATACTCGCAGTGTCCACCTCTGGTTCGCGCACCACCGGCGGAGGCGCCCATTTCGGGGCAGCGGGGGCTTTGTTCTTGGGAGCCTTCGGTTTGCTCTGATGTCTGGGCGCCGGCGGGGGGCTGTTGGGGCCTGGGATGAAGGCGAAGATCGGTCGTAGTCGCTCGTAGATGTTGTTGCGCTGCGCCAGGTTCTCTCCCGCCTCCAACGGGATCCACGTCCCCTGGTATTTCCCATATCCGCCCTGGATCTTCTCGTGCGTATCCTTCTGTACTTCGCGCTCCAGGATCCGCGTACGGGCTGGCTTGTCGAATCCGGCTGCTTTGAGAATGTGCGTGGCGTTGATCCAGTCGTCCACTCGCCGACGCATCACATGTTCCTTGAGATCCGCCCCAAACTGAAACTCGAACACGGGGATCTAATGTCGTTTCCATCAGGTTAGTTTCCATGGCACCTCATGGCCTGCATACCTCACAGCTCACTCATCCCATTCCGACTTGCCGAGTATATCCAGACGAATACAATCACAACTTACTCCACTATACGTCGCACCGTAGATTCCAGGCCCTGTAGGGCCGCCCGTTGGGCCACCCGCAGGTGCCTTCACCATCTTCCTCAAGCTATTGTTTCGCCGCCAACTCTCGTCGCCAACTTTTGTCGCCAAATCCTACACCTCAGAGCCCAAACCCGAAAGATATCGACAAGTGTGTCGCCGGAGGAACGAAACAGAAAGAGCTCCGAAGACAAAACAGCGAAAAGCTCCCTCGAGTCTCTCAAGCACCAGCGAGGTCCTCCGCGCCAGTCGCTCAAAAAGGGTGAGAAAAAAAAACACCACAATTGACGATGCAAATTTCCTGTTCACAACAATAGATGGCCAACACAATCAATCAATGACGCTGGCCAGAATTCTCTCGGGTTCTTACAAACCTTAACTCCTCACCGGATCCGTTACTGTAATGCAGCTTGCTTGGCTTAGCTTGATGAGGATTGTTTGCGAAAAAGAAAAGTACAACCAACCCAGGCACTTTTGCACTCTCCCGGAGCCACCTTTCCGCACAGACCAAGAAAGCTACAGCAGTAGCCAGTTAAGTGACCGCAAGGAAAAAAAGAAAAGCAGGAATTCACCTGGAAGCGAAGCTCGACGCGAAAAAGCAATTAAATTGGACCGGGATGGGGGGGGGGGGATACTGACGGCGCCGCCGCACCGGGCGCTAGGCTCGATTCGTACGTTCCCTGCCCGCAAGTATGAAAGTACTGGCGCAGGGAAATTTGGGCGTGGAGGTACGCAGGTTTGAACCTGGGAACACAAAGCACACACGCATGTGGGACCGTGTTAATTGGTTCGTAGGCCCGTGGCCACTCAGCGCGCTGTCCTGGCAGCGAATCAGTCTGTGCTTGGGAGGGCAGGCTGAGGCAGGTTGGTGTCGCTGGCTGGCGATGGCAAGATGGGCGCGTTAAGTGTTTGAGGTTCTGGGCGAGAAATGTTGCGTCTGTGTAGATGTGTGACTCACTAAGGTTAGTGAGCGCTGTGGTCGTGGATCCTGGTGTGCAGTGGGATGGTGAGAGACTCGAAGTTTACCTAGATAGAATGATTGTGTTGGAGGTTCGGTTCTGATTAGTCCTGAGCTTACTTTGTTGATGTGTTTTTTGTTTTTTTTTGTTTTTTTGGAAGCCTGAGGCACCGGCGGACGAGAGTCTTTCGACGATGATCAGATGCTGATGACTGGTGCTAATTAATGGAAGTGAGAGCCCTCTTGTTCATTATTACTCGAATCGGAGGGGTCGTCGACACCCTCGAGCCCCACAAGCAAGGAACGCCGTCCTACAGGTCGACCTTGGTAAGGAACTATATCTATGAGTCAAGACGACATGGAAGCCTTTCATCACTAGGCATCGATCTGCGCTGGAGCCTGGAGGATAGAATTGCTGCCTAAGTAGGACCATGATTGTCTTATCAAACAAGGAACATATCGGTAGCGTGTAAACAACTTTCACCCAATTCCTCGCTCTGTACAAGAGGCAAGAGGGCTTCAATGCGAGGTCTAGGCGTGTTCAGGGGGCCGGTTCTCTCCTTGGGGTCCGGCATGTGTAGCTATGTATATTTATCACATCCTCCTTCTTCACCAAGCACAAACGTGATCCGCCTAGTTCCTCGCCAGATCTTGCATGAACCGACCCTCGCAACCCTCTCTCCACATCGCGAAAACAGCACTGCTCGGACTCCCTGACACGACAGACTGACCCATAGGCACAGACGGCGAGAGACTGTTGTGAGTACTTGCATGTGCGCGTACTTCAGGGGTGCTTCTTACAGTAGAGGCGAGGCTTCAACGAGAAGCGCACGTAGTTTTCCTTGTCCTCTTGCCATTCATGGAAACAGACACTGGAACGCGCCATGGGTGGTCTATCAAGCAAGGTCCACTCTATACAGTAGCGACAGGGCTGGCGCTCAAGAGCGTCGTTCTGGTCCCTAGCAAACAACTCTACCAGGAGCATAGCACTTGGTGAAAGATTACGGCCGGTTCGGCGATTAGGATCTCGTTCTAAATGAGATAGGAGCGAAAGCAGCCTGTGTGTGGCGAGGCTAACCACTGGGGCAACTATGCCCGACCAGGTGGTTGCAGTAGGCTATGTATATCCTAAGTGAAGTAGTCTTATCAACCCAGTGCTAACTCGGTTTCTTTCAGAACGGCGTAGAAATCCTGGTGGTCGCCTTCGCCAGATAAGCCAAGACTCTGATGGAAGTATTGCGTGTCTCGCGAGGTCGAGCGGTTTAACTGTACCCAGAAATCATCACTGGCAGACGATCACAGCTTCCCGGCCAGAATATCGGGTTTTGGATCGTCGAAATCGAGAAATTAGTAGGTCTGCTACGGGCAATATCAAGCTGACTGTATTCATCTCTCGTTCGGTTGGCTCTTATTAGACTATAAGCGGCGATCAGGATTACATGGACAGGCTAAGTGTTGGAACAATGAATCAGGTGCACTTTAGGCACACCAACTTCACGATGGTCGGGCACACAACTTTCGTGATGGTTAGGCACATCCCATTTGCAAAGGTTAAATAGACGGGAGTTAGCTAGTCAGTTAGAAGGATGGACATCATCTTTCCACACCACACCACATCGCATGCATGCATGCAACCTGATTACGTGATATTTGCGTACCAACACTAAGAATGTCAGTTTTTAGATATGTGTCGTCAACAGCCATTGGTTAGGTCTTTGCAAAAAAGCTAGCCCTGTGCCGACTAGTTCCAGCATCATAGTTGCTGGGACCGGGAATGCGGTGAGGCGTTGGCGTTTGTCAAGGACGGACCCCAGCTCTACTCTTCGGCTCCAGACTTACCTGGCTGCTCTTGCCTCTGGCAGTCCTCTGCGGATGGGTGTAGGTGCGGGAGTGCTTGTAGATGGATAGACGCCTTTCCAGTGATCTTTAGTTATGCCATCGGTCTTTTTATGGGTTATCGTGGCTTTATTGGTAATCCTGTATCTAAAATTCAGCCCATAGTCTGGGTTACCAAACGTGATCCAGGGGCTTTCGACGACTTTCTGGTCGGTGTCGAGTGTAATATCTCCAGGAGAGCTATCCAGCGCTTTAGCTCGTGATAAGACAGCCAAACCCTGAAGGGTCATTGTATCTTGATTTAGGGGTATTTCGCATCGTCACCCTGCCTTCTTCCATCTCAAAATCGAAACGTCTTTTGATGTCCTCGAAAATAGGAGACAAAACGATGGCATCGATTTGCCTAGTTCGGTAGAATTAAAGACGCTCCGGAATTCCAGTTGTCAGACAATGAATTCGCTCGACAGAAAAGAGAGATGTCGAATGTAGGACCAAGTCTTAGGAAACGGTCGTGAATAGAGACTTTTAGGGGGGATCACCGAGCACCACAGTCATGGTGCAAACATCGAACTTAGAAACCGAGGGACCAAGCTTAAATGATTGGACAACCAGGTGAATTTAAAGAAAGCGAGGAATCTTCCTGTTGGGATTTAGGGCATGGCTTCTTACATGGCAACACCCGCAACACGCAGCAAGGCACACTGGAGATCAGTCCGCAACATAGGTCGGCAGCATCACGTTAGCAATGCGACGCGACTCTATTGCTGTTGTGTTCATAGATCAAAAAGAAGCCAGAATGAGATATTTTTTTCTCCTCCGTAAGATCCCCCCACATTGGGCGTAATACTCGCCCCTCCTATGTACTGACTCTCTGAAACCACCGTAGGAGGCAGCCACTTATTCCTGACAAACCTGCCCTAATCTCCTTAAAATTTCTGGTTTCCGGCAATGCGTAGTCGAACTCGATGATGTTAGATTTTCTCGCACTATTACTAAGGCGACTGTAAAAGCGGTTGCCGGTATGTATTGAGGTTTATGGCGCTAAGCCGCTTTGAGAATGGCACCCCTTTCTGCCTCCCTCCAACTTTGGTCGTCACACCTCGGCTCTTATCTCCTTGTCAGACTCTTCAATGTCGAGCCGCCGCTAGCGAAATAAAAAGTAGCGGGTGTGAGCAGCTGAGATACCATATGTCAGCCACGGCACTGAGATAACCGCACCTGGTCCTTTTCCTCTCTTTCCTCACTCGACTACGATACCGGTATATCGAGGCAACCGTACATCAGGGCCTCACAACTAGGGCTGCTAGATGTACCTTAGCTCCTAGCGCTAACTCTCAGCAAACGTGAAAACGCATTTGAACAAATATTCAGCCATTCCATAATACTACAGGCTCAAATGAGATACCATGGGTTTTTACTTAGCAACAAACGGGTACCAAGAGAAGGACGTAAAGGGAAAGACAACTTAGAGCAATATCAACCGACACAGAGCGAAACCTAGCGCCTGGTGACCTCTGTTGCTCGCACTCAGAAACGTACGACCTCGCCCCAAAAGCCCAGATTCAGTCCAACATCGCCACAATCACGTCTCCTACGCTACAAACCACCGCCTCGTGAACGACCTCGCTGCCTTTGTACCTGACGATACCGGGAGTGTCGAGTTTGACGTAGCGCCGCCTGCAAAACCTTGCACCCTGGCGACGACGAATTGAGTAGCCTGCTGTCCATTCGACTGGACGTAAGAGAGATGCGTTTGCAGACTGTCACCGCTGTCGCAGAAAGTGTCGCCCGTGTTGCAAATCGAGTTGATTCGATCAGCAACGGGGCCGCATGAGGCAACGTTTTGGCGTGGGAAAGTCTTTTGCGAGCGCCACAGGTCAGTTCTGATGTAACGTGCACGAATCAAACTTGGACTGCGAGAGGACAAGGAGGCTTGAAGTACTTACACCGGCGTTTTTGGATGTACCAGTATTGAATGGTTGGCTGGGGACATGGCTTGGATCGCCCATGAGAAGTACTTGTGAAGTCAGTATTTGTCATGCACGCGGTCCGCCGGTTCATGGGGTGGTAAGATCGAGGTTCGCTGCTCAATTCAACTTACCAGCAGCCACTGTGGAAAGTGCTTGTTAGCATTGAAGATGAAATCGAGTAGAGTGGGGGGACACATACCGTTTCCAGCGACATTACTTGCGAGTGGCGGCGTGGTTTGAAAGCCTTGTTCCGAAGTACCGCATAGCATATCCATGGCAACCTGGGCTCCCTATTCACCATTGTGTCAGTTATCGCTCTTATAAGCTGTCATCACATATGCTCCCATCCTCCGCACGATTCCAATCTTAGCTCCCGACCATCACCGCTTAGGAACCGCCTCTCTTCGCTGATTCTACTCCCAACTCACCTGCGAGTATCCCATGAGCACAATGTTCTTCCCCTGGCATTGCGTCTGGAAACCCTGCACCAATTTCGTCATCGCAGCCACACCTTGGCCCTCGCTTTGCTGGTAGTTTTGGAGCGTGGCGGGATAGTCGACCGCCATCACCGTCGATCCAGGCACGGCTTTCACCACATCTTGTGCCACTATTCCAATCGTTCCTTCAGATGTTGTTAGTTGTTTTATGCTTGGTCAGTTCGGTGGCATTATAGAGGCGAACCTGTTCCCGGTTGTTCAGTACTCGCTCGCGCTACAATTATACCAACGCCATTGCCTGTGGGGCATTGCACGCCGCTGCCGGCGGTCTGCTGGCCAGTGACTAAGCCAACTGATGCTGTATGTAGGAGGGATAACAGAATAGCTGTAGATTTCATGGTGGGACGTTGTTGGTTTAACAAAGACCTTTTCTCAAAATCGGGACCCTTTTCAAATTACCTCATATCTTCGTACGGACTTATTCAATGATAACATGGTATGTTGGGCCGGCTTCCAATATTATACGACAACGTGATCGTACGAACATAGCGTCCCTACGCAATTTAGCTTCTCGTCGATACCAGTCCCCTTACCAATTACCTATGTCACCAATCGCATCACGACTCTACCAAGACCCCGGAATGCGGATTGTGGTCCGTGCGATCCCAATTCAGGGGGATCATCCAACATTACCAGACATTTCCAAAACATAAAACACACAGTTGTCTATAGAGTGGGGGCATCCGAACTAACCTGGTCTGAATGTTGCCGTTTGCGCTGCCATGGTACTGGTAATTAGGAGCCATATTGCGGCGAGGAACCGGAAAATGCTGGGATTGCCGCGAGGAAGTCGGAACCTCCTGGAAACGTAAAACTATCAAGAATTTCTTTTCTTCAGCAAAATTTCCCTATGTTTATGATATTCTTCTTTGTAGCTTCCTCGTAGATAGAGAGTTTGGCGCGCACGACGGAGCCAGCTCGCTGCTATGTTGACAGGTAAGTAAAGAATTACCGGGTAGCAAGTAACGTGGAACATGCAAGTATCCTTCTACTACATGATCGTAGAAAATAGAAACAGGGGAGTGTAATGGTTCCGTCTGATCTAGCACGTGGCGCATATAAAGGTCGCACCGAGATTGTGGGCGCTGTATGGTTGTATTTAAGCGCCCCAGTCTCTATCCCGGTGAACATCAATTTTCCAATATTGTGCCTGTATAACGAGCAGCATCTGAAAAGAAAGCGGATGAAACGATACTGTAGTATTGCTAGAATCAAGCTTTGTACGATCTCCCTATTTCTCGGGATCTGCACAGCGATTGTGCATTTGAATAACGGTGGTATGACACAACCTCCCTCGGTCTCTCATATCCCTATCTTTGAAGGCAGTTTATAGACAGGCACGATATTTTCGACACGTAGCCAGCTTCAATCTAATCCCAAGAGATTACTTGTGTACCCATTACTCCGGATACACTTGGTACATTCATCCCATACATCAGCATAGCGGGCCCGTGTTTCAACCAGGGAATTGGGCAAAGACACCAGTACCTTATGCATACTTGGGATATCCGATTGGCTCCAAACAAGCTATCCACTCTCAATATCATCGT
>JAOYMO020286423.1:0-28660 GCA_025802455.2 Iodosphaeria phyllophila | reverse complement strand
GAGCTTGATGAGTTCTCTGCGACAAACAGACCAATCATGGGACCGTAGATCTTTTTTATATCCAACTTACTGCAGCGTGTACTGTACATCAGTTTTGGTTGGCTGCAGTTCCGTGGCAATCAAGGGGATACACCTTGTCTTTACACTAGATATACCATCTCTGTATGCTTTCACAACCCCGAGTTTTTTCTGTCAATTTCACCCTTGGTAATGCGCTGCGCACATTCAATCGAGCGCCCCTTTCACGCGAAAATTCTCCCCATCCTGCCATTAATTGTTGCAATGTCGCTCCAAATGAATTCTTAGACAGTACGAAACCTGATAACGTGCTAGCAAGTGACTATGCCTAATTGGATATGCAGACTGTAGCTATGGGAGCAATGGCCAAGCTTTAGCATGATTGTGCCCATACTTCTACCACCTGATTTGATACGCCAGAAGCCTGGTCGGACGGGCACTGGCAGACTATACGACCTTGCCGCGAGGCCTGTAGACTTTGGTATGGCCTTCTACAGTACTTCACAGTGATATGATCATTGAATATCACCATGGCCGGTCACATTTGAATTCGGACTCATTGAGTGTTTCGCATTGGAGCCGCGACACCTGAACATATCGCATTTGGCAGCCGGCAGCATTTTGAAATCAGGGCAGACATTAATGGAAAGAACCACAGTGACTGTGCATCATCGTTCCTTAAATCAAGATAGTGTCTAGGTTCTCTGCATTAATTCCTCGGACCCGTTCTCCCTTACCTGGTGATCCAGTTCCAATCTCCTTTTACAACAACGTGCTGATTGTGACAGCGCTTTCCTCACCCTTTCTCGCCAGTATTTCACGTCCAATCTGCTGAACACTTGATACATGAATTTCAGTCTCCTGTCTATCAACACTTATCGAATGTTTCTCTCTTTTTTGATATTCGCCGCTGCCGGTCACAAGTGTTGTCATTTACTGGTGTGGCTCATCTATGCCGCAAGAATTATTTCCATTGCGCGCAGACATATCTCATGATCATGCGGTTCAATCCCGCTGTTCTAGCCCTCATAGGGCTATCTTTGGTGAGTTTCTTTTGCAATGAGCCTCCAACCTGCTGACCGTACTGGACGTACAGTCGAATTGACAATTAATCTAATAAAAAACCAGGCCTATCCAATGGGGAGATTTGATACTGGGCGATCTTCAGTGTCAGTAGTTGGCGCTATTTCCCCGAGAGCCGTTGCGACAACGCCTCTCAGCAAAAGCGACCATAGAGCCGAAGGCTTTAAAGCTCGCATCATCCCTGTCCTAAGCCTTTTGAAAGAGAAACTCCTCCAACCCAGCAAACCAAAGGACGCGCAAAAAAGTATTCGCCTTCACTGGTTCCATAATGCCAATATCAAAAGGCTGTGGGAGAAATTCAAACAGTTGTTCACGAAGACGGCACGACCGGTAGAGCCAAAAACACCAGTAGAAAACCTTCAACCTGTACAACCAGGATCTGATAATCTAATGCGCGACTGGGAGAAGATGACTCCCGATAAAGTAAAAGACAACATGGAGAAACTATTTGATGACGCGTTCGATAAGATCCACCCAGGACTCAGTGAACCCCCCCGCGAAGGTGAACCAGAAGATCGTAAACTATCAAAAGTCTACACCCCTGACGAATATCTTCTGACCGAGCGACTGGACCAGCTGATAGGAATATACGACAAAGAGGTTAAGGACAATATCCACCCCAACGTGCATGCATTGCTTCAGATTCGTTCTGAAGTGGAGGATTTGGTTGTTAATTATCTGCCATGGGCACGCAAAAGTTCTCACGGAGGGACTCCGACGGATGAGAAAACAGAGAGTGAATTAGAGAGAGCTGGATTGAGACAAAGACGGGGGCTGCCAAACAAGTACGAGAGCATTAACCATGGCAACAAGTGGGAAGTGGCGGGTTTAGGGAGCCACCCACCTGGGACAACGCTCAAGGATCCCAACAGATTCTCGGAGATGGGGTCACGATTGATGATTCATTAGATTCTCCACGCAGGTTGGCGCAAGCACCGTGAGGCCATTATATGTGTTGAGTCGATGTGCTCCTATTTGTACCATAGTTTCAATGTAGACAGTCAGGCGGCGGGACTTCGTTCTAGCAATTCTATCAAGGACATGACTTAATTTGCAATACGCAATGAATCATTTGTCAAGTGCTGTGAAGGCCTTCTGGTGTTGCCCATATATCGCTACATCCTAAGCATGGCTGTTCTAAAATTCTTAGCTTGCGGATCCCAACCTACCCCCAGATATAGCCAAAAATTCATGAGCGGCTAGGCTTTATAGTTGACGCTATCTTGGGCGTGGGCATCTTGACCTTTCCCACATAGTCCCAGGTAGCCTAAGGAGAGGTCACACCATCTACCCGATGATATATGGCAGGCAAACCCTAGACTTGGTCAAGTTTCATGACGAATAATTGAAGTTTACCGGAAACAGAGAAGGGCGAGACGAAAAGAGGGAAACTGGGTCCCACATTTCGACGTGACACTGACTAGCAGGATTGCGGTCGAGCGGTATGGGATGCAGGGACAAGAAAAAGGCTGAGTTTAGGAATTGCCTATAGGTAGGTGCCATCGTAGGCACTCTTTCATGTTGCAATACCAGCATGTTGATAGTGCTGTTCTTATTAAAAGTATCTTACATAAAAAACATTGCTCTGGTTCCGAGGTAGCACATCGTCTTACCCGCTCATTTTATCACGTACGAGGGAAACACCGGAATCATGTACTTTTGGCCCACATAGGGGGGCCTGCGGTTGAAGTGGAAGAGGCGAAGGCCAAAGTAGAAGAGTGCGACTGTACAATTCTGAGTCCTCAGATACCGCTGTGCAGGCCGTCATTGAATCTTTCTGCATCCCGTCTTGGGCGAGAGAGACGGATAAGTGAGGGCGTTGGCGAGTGGGTAAAACACAGTTCTGTTCAAGTGACTCAGCCTCAGGACTGAGGACTGAGAAGGAATCCAGAAATAGACCCCAACGGTGCCTTCTGCTGGATGCCGATATCATACAAAGCCAAGTCGAGCCCTGAAAAGCCATCTTTCTTTAGAAACATTGGTTTAGTATATTGAGTCAAAGAACCCGCTTCAGAATCGCCCGTGCAATGGACCGGACTTTTGCCCCAAAATGCCCTATTACGGGGCCTGCGGCAGCCTCTACCGGGGTGATAGAAACATTCTGATGAAGTCAAGTACGTGATTACATAAATTACTCCTAGTTAACTAGCCCGCAATATCTAAGATTATGTTGCGGACCTTATGGAGCAGTGATGTGAAAGGTGATCTGAAGGGCCAAGCGAATATGGCAGCTTTCACAAGTATCAACTCGGCTAGTTCACCGAACGAGAAACATGCTACCGATGCCTTCCAAGGACGCGAAAGTAGTTGTTAATTAAGAAATATAGGATAGGAATGAGCTGATATTTATAAAGATCGAGTGTCATCTTCATAGCCCAAGTTATATCTTCGTTGAATTGTAAATGTTGAGGGTTTCGAGGGTGTCTTTGGTGCTGCGGGTGGTAGTGCCCGCGATTCAAATGGAAAATTGTGGGAAATTGCATTCTCCTTGGAATTATCTATGATTTGGCTTCATCTAGAATTGCTTCATTTTTTTCCAGGTTGCTACTAACCCCGTGATGAGGCGCATTCTGACGTTAAAGCCGAGTCCATCACCTGGGTGGTTTAGGAGTGGGTATGTTGACTCCCCCTTGATTACCAGTGATTAATTCAACCAGCTATAACTAGTCTCGTCGAAGTGGACCAATTAAGCGACATGATTAAATATTGCGCTCCTGCATCGCTATCTATGTTCTATCATAACGACGCCCACGGCTCAGCATGCGCCTACATTTACGATTAAAAAAGACGAAAAGAATTAGGCCCTGCCGAGGAAGACCTTCTCATCTTCGTCGGAAAAAAAAACAAAACAAATCTTAGTCCCTCAGATAACGGCTGCTCAATTATGTGCGAGGCTTTCGTAGGAGAATCAGTCAGTCCCATTCCATCCAGCCACCCGATGATATCTGCACATTGTTTTCGCCTCTGCTTGCCAGAATTGGATGCTCGCAACGTCGTTTGATCGAGCACACGCAACACCAGGCTCCACATTCACACATCCATGCTAGCGAGCTAAACCCCCTCAGTTCAAATTGTGCGCAAATAGGCATACGCGAAAAATCGAGACTACCGTCGCATAGGCGCAACTGTGGTCAACATGATGATTTCTGTGGAGAATATGATAGTCTCTCAAGTCGGATTCTCACACTCAGTCTATTGACGGAAACGAAGGATACTTGAAGGCTGCACTGGATTGTGTTGATGAGATCTGGGCTTCCGGCTTGTTCGTGAGAACGATCAGTTGGCGTTGTTACCTCCCACTCCACACACGCACCTGTTTGGATAATCTGGTACCTCCATTCTTTCGAAAGACTGTAGGCAAAACACCATGAAATTCAGGTGATGATTTGCCTACAGACTTTCAGGAGAACGGAGGTACGGTTCTACCTGTTTGTGCGGATCGCACCGGAATGCAAGATTGAAAGGGTACATGAAGTGAAGGGAAGAGACAGTGAGGCAGGGCCTAAAATAGAGGAGTAGAGAGTTTACAATCGCCGAAAGATGAGAACCATATTCAGAGTCATCGCAGGGAACAGACTGCGAACTAACCAAGGTGCAACAGCCTTGGCCGCCGATATCGCAAGCGGCAGAGTGATTCCTCGTAACAACGTTTGATATCTACCGATACTGACATTTCGCTTCCCAGCCAAAAGAGTCCCCGTAATCTTCTGTTAAAGGCTCAGCGATGTAGTGTTCTCATGTACCGTATTGATAAGTTTCTCCAGCGTGACATCAGTTGCGAACTTGAAATGAGACCATCTGGAATACGACCCCATTCTACCTACCGAGGGTTTCATTTTTCTCGGCTAATATCAGTCTTTACGTACCGACGCTCAAACAGCTCCACCTACCTGGTGGATTGGCATTAGGGCTTCGGCGAGGTTTATTGTTACAAGATTTGGCGTCGAACGGCGGGTGGGTAGTATTTTCCAATATGCATGTGGATGATGCCCGAGGATGGCCGTTTATGGGTGCAAATTGGATGGTCTGCTGTTGAGATATCCTCGGGTGGTGTACCCAGTATTGTGTGATCTTGAGGGTTGAGGGTTCTGCGGGAGAAAAACTACACACACTGTACATTGAGAAGGGTGTTATCCACCAGTATCCCCAAAGTCGACCCTGGAGGAAGAAGTTAAACTAGGGCCCCTGGGATTCAGAACTTTAGCAGCACCTGCACAAATGTTTTCCCGTTGCTCATGGCAACTGTGTGAGAGAAGCAACGTCGCTTCATCGCTCTCACCACTGAGCCTGGACTCCGTCAACACAACTCGCTACCGCTCAATTGACAAGCTTGGATAAGATTCCAAAATCAGTGGTGTGATGGCCTGGAATAGTTGAACTCAAAAGGTTCTTGCCGTATCTATTGTCATGTGAGGCTCAGAAACTGTTCACAGTTGGGTTTCGTTGCATCATCTGCTGGTGTGTCTGTCTCGGTTTTGCTTGCGGTAATTACCGGTATTTCTTTTGTGCCAAATTACTGAGTAATTCGAGTCCGAGTTGCTGAGATATTTGGGGAGGTTGGTATCAGTTTTGGGCTTTCAGACGTAATTGCCTGTGGCAGTTGTGTGCTTTCGATCCTCGGGAGCAACGGCAATTCGCTTATGCAGGTACCGCCATAGTTTCGAATCTTAAGAATACCGTTTTGGCCTTTTCCTCCTTGGTGGAGTCCTCGGTGGAGGAAACATCCGTCAAGGGGTGATGTAGAGAATTCTACGTCTGGCCCTGGCTCGAGGTGCATAGCCAGAAACACTACATTGGGCAGCCGCAGCCCGTTTTGATCCTCGGTCATGGCCAGCGGCTAGGAGAAATTGCTATCTATTGGGCTAGATCACAGAAGATTTATTCCCTCGACCCATTCTCGCTTCTATCATGCTCATGACCTGTTTGCATGGATGTCTTATTCGGAGTAGATTCCTTTAAGGGCTTGTACAGCACGACCTCTCCGGAGGTGGCTGTTAGTCAGTTAGATCACCGTCGAATCCAACGCATTCGCAGCCCGTACCTATGTACAACCTGTGGTACCAACACTGATCGGTACAACTTAGTTAAGGTCGAGGGTAAAATCTGCGTTATGGTTACCTTCTTCTTCTAAGTCGACGCTTTTGTAACCTGATATCGGTCGGGTCCGGTAACCGGGTTGCTTGGTATTCTGAGAGCCACTGATCGGCCAGACAGTAGCCACATCTTCGTATAAATAGGTAGCTCGTCGAGCACACGAGTGATATGTATTCCATTCAATTCAAACTTCTTGCTAGCATTCATCACTTCGGCCCCTTGCTAGTTGTTTCTTTTTGGGTTCGTGGTTCTGTTAGAGCAGCATACCGTTAGTCTATTTATCTCCCAACGAGAGCAGAACACAATATCCAGACCGGCCTTTGTCTCCAACAGTTTACCGTTCATTCCTGTTCAAATTATCCGAGTCTTTGCTTCGTTCATTGCCGTCGCGTTCTTTCTCTTGCGCCAAAACTGAAATCTCCATTGTACACTCCCGTACTTCCACAACCATGAGGTTCTGTCCCTTTCTCGCGGTCGTTTTTGGGACGGCTATGGTGGGTTCATTGCCACACGCAAACCAGCTGAATGAATTCCAACTAACATCGGGTAAAATAGGCCCACCCAATGGAGGATGCTAGCTCCATCGTTACCATGGGAGCAACGTTGGACCCCCCTAGCGCTTCAAAGATCCACGATCCAATCTTTGGATCAAAGGATGACTGGATGAGGCTCACTCTAAGCCACAGGTTCGAAAAGACTATGGGAGTCTGCGATGAGATCTTTGGGAGGATTGTCCAAAAAGGAGAAGAAGCTGTTGAGAATATGGACCCGGGTCCAGCTCAAGAAAAAAATGACAGGGCATCTGCTGCTACGCAACTTTGTTGGCAGCGGCTCTCGCAATTCGACCAATATTTCGAGGGCATTTTCTTGAGATTGGCCATTGCTCAAAACGACCGCGAGACCCTTTCACTAGTGTCCAAATGGAAACCACCGGGACAGGAGGCTTCAGGTCCATACTGGCGTGATTATGGTATGGAGTGGAAGGATATGGATGCGAGCACGTCCGAGGGGAAATCCTTTTTGAATGATAAGGTTCTTCAGCTTGTTTTTAAAATGGGCAAAATCCCGGAACAACTATTCCCAGAGGCTCTGGAGGTGGCGAAAAGTGCCCCGTATCCGGAACCTAGAGAGATGGCTATACGCGCATTACACGAGGCATTGGATCCCATTAGGGAAGATCGGGGCATACCTCAGGATATTGCTATACCGCCACCTGAGGACGGTGTGATCCTTGTACCATCGGCTGATGGTCAAGCCTGGGAGAGACATAATCCTGAAGGTAGATCGCCTGGGAGCGAAACACATGGAATGCCTCATTGAGTGGCTCAGTCGCGTCGATACGTCTGTGGTATGGAATATTCGCCGCCAATATCGGTCGGAATTCCAAGCCCCCACGATGCGACGGATAAGAGTAATGGACGGCCAATTCCGTCACCTCCTCCGCATTATCCTACGTGTAAATGCGCGCTCGCCATTTCTAATCGGCTGCTACAGCCTTCAGCTCGACTTAAACCTCAGGTTTCGGGTCTGACTCCTGGATGTGTTCGGAGAAAGGGGAACAGGGGAGATTTAGGGAGTTCTTGTTTTTCCGTGGGCCGTATGTGGTTCTTCTTCTCGATATGCATGATGTATTAGGATTATGACGCGTCTAGTTCTATTGAACGATAGATATTGAGATGGAGGTTGGTGGACATTACTGGTCTGCACGTGTAGCTAGAAGAACAACACGCATTTGGTTGCCAGATTCAACATCAAAGTATCCCACTGTTGTGTAAATCGAACCATCTCTTGAGCTTGGAGCGCGCCGGCCTGCATCTGTAGTGCGAGCGAAGAGCATCATACTGGCTGCATTGGTTGGGCATGTTCCACCGGAACCAAAGCCCGAAGGGCCGTCACGGAGCCGGGCGGTTTTGAAAGACGAGGACAGTGAGCCAGCACTGCGCTACTTCGGGGCTGGGTGGACACGCCAAGAAAACAGAGCAGACGTAGCCGATCAAAGCACACCACCGAAGTTCCTCCTACCTGTGGTTCCTCTTCCCAATATCAGCAGTTCTTCCCCGCCCTCGATCCCATTGGCCCGTGATCCACGGGGCGTCAATCTCCATAGCTCGTGGGCATTGCTTCGAGCCTTGCCGTGCAACCAACATCCTGAGGATGAGAGGGGAGGAAAGGCGATGATTCGTATGACACGAACGCGCAAAGGAACAAGAGCCACAGTAATTCGCGAAAAGAGAAGAAGTCCAGGCACTGCAGACAGGGTGCTGTGGCTAGAAGCCCAGAGAGGACAGCGATTGCCCGGGCCACCTGCACTCCAGCTCTTGCAACTCGATAAGAAAACACAATGGTTCCAGTTCTCCTGGAAATTCTTTTCTGGGAACCTACCACTTGGATTAGATCCATGCGGTTCTCTAGTAGCATACTAGCGCCACTACGCGCCATTTCGCTATGCCAAACGTTCCAGGCAGAGCCGATTCAAACCGCTGCTCGTACCCTGGCTATATCAGATGAGCCGTTGGTTTTGGTCTGGCATCACGCTCGGAAGTCTGGCGGATTAATCGGTCCCGATGCGTGTTGTTCGAGTCTATCGTGAGCACTAACAAAAGGAAAAATAGAATGGTGCAGTCCTGAGGTAAACGCCGACGAGTTGGCTGGAATTTACCACGCTATGTCCCAATGCTGCCGGCGATGCCATCTTTTGATCGTAGCGGGACATGTGTCTCCGGTGTCCTCCCAATCGTAACCGGCCGGTAATATAACAGCACGCACTATTACTGTGTTCAGACCTACGAGATTCAACCCACTAACATTGTACATGACAGAATCGCTGGCCTCGCCAAACACTTCCCATTGGTCATAAAATAGTATCTTCTTATAGAATCGTCGTGATATCTCAGTAGCATCAGGCATGATCACGCTTTGTTCCATGACTATCGGTAGGGTCAACGCATTGCGGGTCTAACGCGATTAGTCTCCAGCCCTTCCCCTTTCCACCGTACAGGCTCCTCTGCCCTGGACTATGGTAGCAAAGCGTCAAGTATCGGTCTCGAACGACACCAATCTAGTTACCAACACAGGCGCTGGAGCTGGGCTGGTTCAAAATCGGAATCTTCCTCAACCCGGCTAGAAAACGGGTAGAAATTCCTGTCCTCTGTCCCGCATTGCCGCCCCTAGGCTGCCGATTAACGTGGCCCCCAAAAGATCCGCACAACCTGGCTTGCGGCACCAAGTATCTCGTACCGTCCTCGGCCAGGCTATCTCCCAGCTCAGGTATCATAGGTAACCTTGCGGAACCCATAGCGGATAGACCAGCGGCGCCGGCAACTATACCCGCCAGGTTAGAACTGACATCTAGCCCCAATCCCCTCGACCCTCAGGTCGATTTTAGACTCGGTGAGTGCTTTGTTGAAGGACGAACCTCCGAGAAAGCAGGATTCGTCCTCTGCAAACTCTGGTCGCCACACCACCAATACAACCGATCAGACAACAGAAACCAAACCACAAGATCACAAGCCTGCAGCGGCCAGGGACTAATCTTTTTGTACCCACTGCATACCCATCTACAACCTTCCTGCCTTTCGCCACGCCATCAGACCATAATGCAGAACAGGTACCTATCTACCAGTACTGGTATGCTACAGTAGCTATACCATCCATCTCTTGATTGCAGTCCGCAGTCCATAGTCCATAGTCCATAATCCAGACTACGTCCCCTTTCATTCCTCTCAAGGTGCATGTACGTACACCCCCTAGCCCCCTCTCCCCATCTTGTTTTGCCCTGTCGACTTTCCATGCGCCCTGATTTGCCTTTCTAGCCTCATAGTGCTGCCAGTAGCCTCCCCCCTAGCCCCGGACCAAGGAACGTGCCGACAGAAAACGGGCACTATGTGTGGTTGCTGAATAGAATGTGTAGTGGTGTCTGCGATCGTTTGCTCTAGCCGAACCTCGTCTCTTTCTCCCTCAATGTACCCATGTCGCAATGCTAAGCCAATTGCAAGAGCTTCTCAACTTTTCCCGCCTTGCGCGAGGAGATTCAGGTT
Organism: Iodosphaeria phyllophila; assembly: GCA_025802455.2. Taxonomy (NCBI): domain Eukaryota; kingdom Fungi; phylum Ascomycota; class Sordariomycetes; order Amphisphaeriales; family Iodosphaeriaceae; genus Iodosphaeria; species Iodosphaeria phyllophila. The sequence continues at coordinate 18,428 of JAOYMO020286423.1, read as the reverse complement.
TCGGGATAAGCCTCGGCGGTTTGGAGTAAGAGATGAGTGCGAAGTCCTGGGCTATGCAATGTCTGGATCTCGAATGTGTGGGCCATCACTTGAGATGTCTCAAAGTGCAAAGGTGGTCCACTACTTTCACCCGGTCGTGAAGCATACCAGCACAAGATCGCCCAAAATAGTGAGATGACGTCATTAGTCAGCAGAAAAGAACCACCCTAGGTAGCAGCTCCCTAAGCTTCATCAGCCGAGCTATCTCCATCGTCATCGTCAACATTATCATCGTCGTCCACGCGCAAGGTGGCAAAACGGTTCAGAGTCTTGACGGGTTTCTTGACAGACTGTGTGCGCTGAGGTCTCGGGAAGGCAGGTTTGGGGATGATCTCGAGGGGTTGGTCACATTCATCAACGTCCCACTCGATTTTAGAGCCCTTGTATTTGCTGGAATTGATGTCAATTAGCCTGTAAATTTCAATTGCCGGGATGAAAGCCCAAGTACCCAACATGACAAGGAGCGGGTAGGAAAAACAGAGAGGATAAAGAGCAAACCCACACTCTGCTCATCATGCACGTCCGAGCAAACATGGCATTATGCACCGAATTCGTCTTGATAAAGCAGTTTCCCTGGGCAAACTCCACACTGATGACAATCAAATTGTGGATGTGGTCAAGGTCCTCACGGATTGTATCTTCCGTGTGCTTCGGGTCACAGCGCCGGACCACCAAGTTGCGGGTCGCACCAAGCCCGACCTTGCCGGCGACGTGGCCAGGGAGATGGAAATGGCGTTCCGCCCATTTGATTTGAATCTGTGAGTGGCGAGATCAGCTGTCAGTGATTCTGTGTGCGAACAAGACAACAATGAAACAAAATTGGGCCGCACCCGCTTATTTCTTAGATAAATATTATTTCTCTTGGTATGCTCAAAGTACTTAACCGCATCTTCCTCCTGCAAAAACGAGACCAGAGCCTGATGATCTGAAGACCGCAGATAAATCTCCAGCACCATTCCCCCACGCACCAGCGCCGTGATATCGCCGTGTGTCGTGCACTCGGGTAATCCTGTCAGCACCACCGTGCGCTTGCACATGCGTGCGTACTGCGGGCGGTGGAACCCTTGATGCGTGGCTTGATGCGTGGCTTGATGCGTGGCTTGATGCGTGCCTGGCTGCTGCTGTTGCTGTTGTTGCTGCTGTCCGTAGATCGGTGCTTGGGCCGTCATGCGCGACGGCCCCTCGTCTGCTTCGAATTCGCCCTCGTCTTCTTCACCAGCATCCAACTCGGCCCAGTCTGTCTGATTCGTGCGCTGAATCGCGCATTGCAGGCGCGAGGCATAGGAGACCGTGCCGTCGTAGTGGGGTTTGTTAGCATCGTCGAGATAGCTTTGGTGGGCGTAGCCGCCATTGGCAGTTACATTGCCGTTCGACTCGGACAGCACGTCAAGATCATGGCTGCGCGGGTGGAATTGCTGTGAGGCGGGATTCAGAGACGTGTTCTGGCGTCCATCTATCGTGCCCAATAGTTTGCTGCCATTGCCTGACAGCGGCTGTTGAGAGCTCGATGAACCGGATGCGTGGCTCGGACGCGACAAGAGGTGCGACGCAGGCGCTTCTTCCTGACTAAGAAGCTAAGAGATCACCCGTGGGGGTTTCGGTGTTAGCACTTGGGATGGATCAACTGCTGTGCTCCCCCTGACAGGAAGATGAGATCGAAATAATCCAGCATCACACAAAAAAAAAGCTTCCCCTTGTACTAGCATAGCAGCCAATAAAGCTGGCTACAAGCTAGGATGAGCTTGCTTTCAGGAAGGCAGATTGCACACTTACATCAATAGTGTCTTCTGTGACGCCGCCATTCAGCAGATTGGCCCGTAACTTTGCGAATCGTCTTGCGATTGACAGCAGCGCCTCATAGTCCTTCGTCGGCAATGTGACCTCCGGCTGGGAGGGGAAGGAGTCATAGCTGTCGTGGCCTGTCGCGGTGCCGGAGGAATGTGGATGTGAATGTGGACGCTGATGCTGCGGCGGCGGGTGGGCCACCGATGAAGAGCCCGAATATGTGGATGGTGTGTAACTCATCATGATGTGCAATGCTGACTTTACCTGCTTCCCTGCCGGCTGGATGGGGCGGGAAAAATTGTCAGGGCTGGATTACTTTCCCCCAAAGGATTGCACTTTGATCCGAATCCGAATCGCAACAAAAAAAAAAGGAAATAGCTCAGGGGAAAGATGGGATGGGTGCGTGCAGTGATGCATGGCAAGGTAAGGCACAACGCGCAGTAGGTTGCGATCACAGGAATTGCGGGTCGCGGGTCGATCCCTGTGCCTTGTACTTCGTAGTTAGCTGCTATGTACGAAGTATACCAGTAGAGTAGCTGGCGGACAAAAGTTCCGAGCAAAATGGTTTTTCGCATCCGATTGCCTGACTTCAACACTGAAACTTGGTTAGGCGACCACAGCCATGGCAATAACCTATTCGCTTGGAATTAGTACTCTAAATTGATCAAATCCAAATATGCTTGACTTTGTCCAGGTCTCGCGGTGATCATTTGCAAACTGGGCGTTGGATCCGTGCCATGATGCCTGCAGAATACTACTGCATGTAGAATATTAGCAGTTTATGTGGGCTAACTACACACAATCACAAAGCGGTGTAGAGCGGCAGATAGCATAGCTGCTGTCCCCTCAGGTGGCTTTCGATCACAATACCACCTCATTTTAAATAATGGCCAGTGAACACCGCAGTAATAACCCTCGTGACTCGTTCAACCGGTTTCATACACGGAAATACCAATTGAGTCGATTTTCTCCATGTGATTCGCTAGTACCCATCGTTCTCGATCTTCAGGCAATAAGTTACGCAAAAGCTACAATCATTAGGTTAATTGCTCGATAAGTGAGATAACTTGATTCTTCTAAACCTGGTATACCCATGAACTGAAACTCTCCTTAACTGATACACCCATGAACTGAACCTCTCCTTAACTGATGTACCCATTTACTCCAGGCTCTTCTCTAGAACGCACCATATCCTGCTTTCAACACCGGACAACTCTCCGACGCGATTTGACGGGAGACCTAGCTAGCCTGCCAAGTATCTCACGCATTATTTGTCAAGCCTCGCTACCAAGACTTTCTTCGCCTATTGTTGATACCGCTCGCAGATGGAGATAGATGTTGTTGGAGACCATGTAATCTTCGACTCCCTTTCTGTCCAGTTGGCTACCTTGGACCTCTCTTCGACGGCTAATTCTACATCGCAATCTTCCTTTAGCTTTCTTGAACAAATACAAGCGGAGTATAAAACACGAAGCTTCAAACTTACAGCATTGAACCGTATCATCAGGCATCCCTGTGGGATTGCAATGCGACAAGATGCAGAAGTTGCAATCTATCATCGTTTGTACAACCACCGGGGAGCATTCAGCAGCCTGACAGCCGTACCAGTAGGCCCAGCAAGTATTCTCGCAGATAGCACACTTCCAGTCTGGCGTTACGTTCGTGCATAGACTCGCAGCAACACCGGCAAGGGCGTGGCCCAAGGTAAAGGCGAGCATGACGGAGAATCGCATTTTGGCTGATAACGTAGGTAGAGCGAGTAGAGATACGTAGCAGACGACCGGTTGAGGAGACGAAAGTCGAATTGGAGAAGGAACTGTGACGGTGACGGCAAATAGCACTCCACACCAACGGACCAAATCCCATGATTTCCGCCATCACTGCATCTTTTAGAAGGGAAACGCACTGTGCAGGAAGCAATTGCCAACTTTGCAGATTTCCTTGCCAGAGCTCTCTAGCTGGTATAGTACCACGTCAATAATGTTCTCAATGTACCGAGTACGACTAGATATTTATTTCCCCTTAGGAGGTGCGGTGCTCATATATCGCTCTAGGGGGTAAGAGGCAGAACGACTCATGATAAAAGCCTCAGGGAAATAACTTCATCCAGGGTCAGGCACATATGCGATAAGCTCAAAGGGGCCCCTGGGATTGCTCAAACAGTTTTTACCTTACACCGTGACGCCCTTAAAGCTCCTGGCCTGTCCATTGCTGGCTTTAGACTTTCATTGGCGATGAGTCCGCGGTCTTGTGGAAATATTTCGTTGCCCGCTGAAGATCTTCCGTGCAATACCGGTATGTAGCTCGGACTGCGATTGACCCAATCCGTTATTATCTAGGGTTAGAATGCTAGGACCAAAATCATGTCCTGATCGCGATGGATGGCTTTCCGAACCCACGTCCTTGTAAAGTAGTGTGATGGGCGCATGTGGATCGTCTTAAAGACCGCATACGCTACGCTTAAAACTTCATCTACTCTATTGTAGGTCGCTTGATCACCTACAGATAGGCAAACACCTAGGAAGTCACAAATATATCGGGCAGGCTCGCGATGCCAAGCCACCGATACTTGAACATCCTTATTTTGCAATCTACCTCCGGCTTCGGCCCGGATCTTGCCGCTGGAGAAGATTGGACGAAACCCTTCTTTCCTCCACCCTACACAACTTTGCCTTCTCAACCGCATATTGATAGCTGGGTTAAGCTGAAACGTTTGTAGCTAGCATGTCAGAATATTGACATGTTACAGGGGTGGCGGCTTTCGTTTTCACGCATGCACACAAATGAAGTCATGACGCTTCACAATTTCAGAGATAATTTTGGAAGCAATGTTTTCTGTTTTTGGGTTGCCTGCCGAATTAGTAAAGCCTCCTTCCCACCCTTGAAAATGACCAGACACCCGTCCATACCCTATGGCGACTGCACGACAGTTGGTAGGACAGAAAAGAAAAGACCAGTCGTTGCAGTAGCAGTTGCATGCAGGTCAAGTCAATCTGGATGCCCGTAGGAGACCAATTTCTGTTCGCCAAATCCCTCGCCCTACCACGTCTCCTTTCCACCGGCTGCTAACGTCATTCCGTCACCGCGAGGCGAAATGAAGGTGGCATGGTGAGGAATGAAAGAAAGAAAAAAGCTCGTGAACACCAAGCCTCAGGACTTTTCGTTTTCAGAGCGACTGGCCAGCGAGATTCTCGAGCTCGAGTTGAGGAATATGCCTTGACTGGGTAATCGAGCCTTCCTTGGTCGGCTGTTTCAGTCAAATCTCCTCCTGTCGGCTCGCATAGCAAGTCCAATTATTCTCGTTGTGACGTCAAATCCGTTGCACCGGCAGATGCTGCAAAAGTTCGCGTTGTGGTGATCATCCTCTCCCTGGCAATCCCCATCCCCCGATGCCTGTAGAAATCCTGTCATGCTCCATATCGCACAGCTCTAGCCGTGTCAGATCCAGATCATTGCAGCTGCCTTCAAGCAGCCTCCGGAGGGCCAACATGCGTTCATCTCTTGGACACTTGAGAAGGGCCGGTAGTCGGTATGTTTCCGCCCTCCACTCGACGGACTGGAAAAAGATCAAAGTGTTCAACATCTAAAGCACCTTTGGATAGGTATCCCTAAAGAATCAAACATTTGTGGATTTTCTTCTTGGGGGCCGGAGGTTCGAGAGCCGCCACAATAGCCTGAACGAATGTTAGCCCCCCTTAACCAAGTCCACGCTTCCTAGCCAGATAGAATTGTAACAAATCCAAAAACTAACCTCGTCAAAGACGTCCTTTAGCTTGTACTGCGTCAACGCACTGCATTCAACATATTTGACAGCTCCAAGTTCCTTTGCCATGCGCTCCCCGTCTTCTTTCCGTACTGGGGTCATCTTCTGTTTTGCGAGCTTTTCCTTAACGCTCGCATCGTCTCGCAAATCGGTTTGGGTGCCAACAATCAGGCACGGGACACCAGGACAATGGTGGTGGACTTCGGGAAACCATTTCTCGCGCACGTTTTCGAATGAGGCTGGAGATGTGACGCTGAAGCACACAAGGAACACGTCGGTCTGTGGATATGATAAGGGCCGGAGTCTGTCGTAATCTTCTTGACCTGCCGTATCGAATAACCCAAGCGTATAAGGCTCATCTCCGATCCTGATGAGGAGCGCGAATGGATCAGCAACCCATCAGCAACTCCATCGCGAGCAAGATCTTTTCATGGAACCAATAAGGGAGACCGGAAGAATGGAACGTAAGAATGGAACTCTTACATGACAGTGACCGCATAATTGTCAAATACCGTTGGCACATATTCTGAAGGAAATTTGTTTGTTGTGTAACTAATGAGAAGGCAGGTCTTGCCGACAGCACCATCGCCAACCACGACGCATCTGTTCCGTTGGGGATTGTTAGTATGGCCATTTCATGCAAGCTGAGTACAGTGGAGAAACAGATGCAGAAGTTCATCATATCTCGAGTCGCAAAATAAAGTGAAATTGAATCCCATGATATGCGATGATCTGACCGAACAGACGCATCTGGGCGCGGGCGCATTGTGCTATGTATAATCAACTTCACATGGCAAATTATAATCCCATGTGGTCGTGATAAGTGACAGCAGTAAGAGATGACATGTTAATCGCGGTAAGACAAAGCCAGTGAAAGGCATATGAGAGAGACCACATGCATATCGAGATTTGTACACAAGTATAGCAGCTGGGAGGGCAGGGTGACATGGAGGAACTAACTTGATTGTAGCAACTACCATCTTGCGTGATGTCGAGCCCCAGGGAGGAGCTAATTCTCGGGCTCACGGTCGCAGATAAACAGATGAGATGATGCCTTTCTATCTGTCGCTCAGTTGGTCGGTCAATCGTGTCTTATCGCGTTTTCTGTAATCGGTCTGGGTCGGACTCGGCCTGGGCGCAGAACAAGGCTGGCGCGGAAAGACAAACCAGGCAAACAAACACCTGAACAGGCAGGAGCTTGGCTGGTGCGTCGCTGTTCAGCCCTTTTTTTAGGCCAGCGAATGCACAAAGCTCAACCCCGATGATGATGATGATGATGATGATGATGATGATGATGATGATGACTATCTATCGACTGATGCGTGGGCAGCAGACTTTGGGAACGTGCTTTTTCCGTCAAGACTGTGCAAATCGCAAGTAAGAACTCGTAAAACCAGAGTAGAGATAAAACCAGCGTGAAAGGGCGGGCAGCTTGGAGGGTGAGCACGGTCGCAGTCCTCTGACTTCTCACTTGCCAAGCGATCAAGCAATGGGATACCGGCACGAATGTGTGAACAAAGCTGCGGATGCAGAGTATACAAAGGCTGAAAAACGGGCGGGGATAAAGGAACTTTGAGCAGTACTACCTGTAAAGTATTGACGATGGTGGTGTTGTGTGCGATGGATACAACGGACGAGTAAATTATTCATCAACAGTTTGTGCGGTGACCCGCCTGGTGCTGGGTGTTGATCTGATGCCGATGACGGTGAGGCACCCTTCGACCCACGGCACTCACTGAATTGATGCGAGCTTTGAACAGGCTTGGCCTGGCCTGAGGAAGCAGAACGTGGTCCACGCTGTAAATAGCTGTCTGTATTGTACTGAGTCCCGCGTGGACTCGTGGTGGCTTGCTTGGTGCAGCACGACTTGTCACTGCGCTAACGGAAATTGATGATCGTCAGACGAACTGGTAGTGGCTCAGTGGCTGGTGCGTGCGCATGTGATAAAGTACAGTACTTAAACCCCATCCGTAGGCTCTGTACGGCACTACCATACCATGCTGTACCGGCATCCTACACACTGTCTACCTCCCCAGACTATCTCCAGGCATGATTGTGGATTCGATGAGCCAACTAATTTCACCCTCAGAAAATGCCTCCATATTCGCTCAAGGGATGAGCATGACATCTTGAGATTACCAGGCTACGGACTGGTTTTTTTGTGGCTAGCAACTGGAATCTGCGGTACTCTCGGTACTACTCGGGCAGCAGTCACCAGTACAGCTTTCAAGACAGCTAGGCATTACCGGTAGTTGAGAACAACCATCATCCGGACTCTAAGATCACTAGCTTACATAGCTGTGTATAGCCTCACCTGAAGGCTAACCACTCTCCTTAGTCATAGATAGATACCAGCACTTTATTCCAATTGAGATAAAGCTATATGATCTATGATAACTTCTCGCGGTCGTCTCTGTTCGGCCAGTATTTCAGACCACTGCGAAGTAAGCATTCTTGATTTTGTCACTGACACCTGATGTTACTGGCCCCCAGATGTACCACTTTTATCAGTAATTGCATTATGAAACTTCCGAACCAACAACCGTTCCGTGGGGGGTTAACTTTGCTTCCCGGTGTCAATTCGCAATGCAATTATCCGGATTGGGCGAGGTGCATCGGAGGTCGAGGACACAACAACGCACGGTCGGTGACTAGCGTCCGACTTTGCATGAACGGAGCTGCCGCAGCTCACCGTTTCAACACTCCCTATTGTTCGAGTAGATACTACTGTGTAGTAGTTAGTTATCTATCATTGTGAAACATATTAACGATAGGCATCTCAGTCTCCGCGCTTTTTCGTGACGCTTTCAAGCCTGTTCCTCCATTCAAAGAAACCGAGTTCCAAAACCGGTCTAGACTGTGGGTGTTCCCGTTCGAGGGTGAATCAAGTGTTAGACAGGTCCTTGTTACCGGTACATCAAACACGATGGTACCAGAAAAGGCCAACGACAATGCCTCAACCACGAGCAACGCCAGTTCCGAAATCGATATCCTGCTGCTTCACTACCTGGATCTTCTCCACCATTACACTGCCTTGCGTGCCGAGCTAAATGTACAGCAGTCAGGCATGTATCAAAATCTCGCGCGCGCCAACTTTACAGCGGAGCGCGGGGTGAGGTACGGGTCAGACTTCTTTGACGAGCGTATGCGAGCTTCTCGGCAGGTTAGCGTCGAAATGGTACCTTTCTCGTTTAGTCTGGGCAAAGATGCATGTGATGGTAGTGAGATCGAGGAGGGCTCCGGGGGACGACTCTGGGAAATACAGCACCCTGGATTTCATATCTCTACGTTCAAGAAGGATTTGAGGAAGACTGAAATCAACATGGAGAATGCGGGGGCGAAGGCGGAGGATCCAAATGACATATATAGCCCGGAGCAACAAGTCACGGATGATCTGGTTGGTGGTCCACTGGATACGGAAGAAGGCAATGCTTCTTTTAAAGCCCTAAGAATTCCGAAAGACCCGTTAACATGGTTCGGAATTCTCTCCCCGCAACCTTTACGCCAAACGCAAACCCACAGCATCCGCGCTGTCGAGGAACTCATCCCGCGGCTCGCGACGGTAAATTCTCAGATGGCACTCATCGAGATTGGGGTACGTCGGGCGCAGAAGAAAAGATCAAAGGCTGCTGCTGGTACCGGTCCGTGAAATCTCCAGTGGAGACGGCGCGAGAACATGAGGTTAAATTTGCAAGAAGAGACCACAAGGAAGAAAGAGCGTGACGAAGACTACGGAGGGGTCAGTCGACAGAGGCGATTAGACGAGCTCGCTAAGCAAAGCACGACAGAAAGCCCAGCACCTGTGCATCTGTTTAAGAATCTACAATCTCAATGCTTTAACCTTACAAGAGAGGCCACGGATATCAACCAACAAAAATATGGTTTCTCAGGCCTGCCAGATCATTGACCCGTCACACTTTATAGTTAAGAAGATTTAGACATGAATACCCATAAACTTCCTCAAGATGCAATCGTTGGAAATAATGCAGTAGATATAGCGAGTGCTCCTTTTAGCGCTCGAAAAGTTAAAACTCCAGGCTTGCGGAGTGCCATCTGCGAAGCGAACAGAAAAAGGACGGAAGACTCAGGATTATAAATAGGCCCTGGGACTTCGGTGGTTCGGAAGCCGGATATGCAGGCAATGTAGAGGCTAAATCTTTAGGGGATGAAAAGGAACGGTATAGTCTGTTTTTTCTATCCAAACATGTCCAACTCTCAATTATCTTCGCTGACCAAACACATAGCTCCTCAACTTGACTGTCGCGGTTCTCTGCGCTAGGGTATCTACGGAACCGTCTCAATCCTTCGAAGCTTTCCACATTGTGATTCTGGGTACAAGAATTTGCAAGTTAAGGAGATAATTTCGGGCTGCTACGACGTCCTCTAAAACACCTTGTCTCCCACCTTGCTTTGAGGACTCGCCTCAGTCTCGTCGCTTGAATTGTACTCGGAATTCTCATCGGAGACCTGTGAAGATTCCCACCTAGAATCCTCTTCCAGAGCTCTCTAATTCACGGATTGGGGCCTCTTCCCTGAGCCCTGCTTCGCTGATTTCGTTCCGTCTCTCCTTTACCCCTTCCAGCCAGCTATGAATAGTGTTGGAAACATCGCTACGCTGGAATATCTTACTATTTCCTACAGCTTTCTCAAGCTTTGAAGCAGAAGAAATCCACTTATCTGCTATTCCCCCCGCATCACGATGATTAAAGAATCTTGCCGTGTCTAGGTCCCAAAACCTCCGGATGCCGAATATCGCTCCTTCCAACCCCCCTTGGAACCGGATATCTTCTTTATCTCGCCCTGAGCTGTGTAAGAGTTCTACATCCTTTCCTATATGGCTAACGAGGGAAATCACGGCTTCCCGTAGTTTGTGGATATGAACATCGGTAGGATCTTTGAAAATCGTAAAGTAGGCGGATACAGATTTGTTCTGTGCGTAGAATGATCTCGCATAGACAGTGCTAGATAGATATGTTTTGGTGTCTTCCAGGGCGAGTATGAAACCTTGGAGAAGTATAGATATCTTCTTAGTTGATACCTCATCCCCATAAATGTGATTCTCAGAATCCGAAAAACGTCTCATTGTAGTGATCAACTCGTCAATCAGATCGTCATGAGCATTTTTGTTGCTGTCGTCCATACTCTGCCTGATCAAGGCTTTTGGATTGTCGGTGGCAATTCGTCTCACAGTGATAAGAGCTCTGAAAAAGTCCTCGCCCTCCACCTGCTTGGTTCGCAGCCTCTCATAGAGTTTTTTCCCAAAGCCGTTCAGTCGCAAGATAACATTCTTGTCGAATTCTCCATCGTCCCAAACTGCCTTATTTTTCACCAGGCGCTGGGTCTTTTGAAGATGCGATCGGTACAGTTTGTCTAGTTCAGTGTCCAGTTTTTCCCATGAAGGATCCACAGGGAAATGACTGGGCCTACCATCTCTGCTAACAAGAGAATCAAACAAAAGTCTCAGGTCTTTCACTATATCATTCCACGGCTGGAGATTTTCGAATGGTGTGGAACTCGAGCCCCAATATTCCACGCCAGATGCCAGGGCTTTCCCTTCTCGAAGGTTCTCACTCGATTTACGGAGGAGCGGAAACAACCCCACTGAAAATTTGTTTATGCTGATGTATAGGCGCACTAATTGTGCTCTCAATAGGTCGAAACTCATATAGGAGGTATTACGGAAGAATTGGTCGGAATTCACGGATTTGCTTAACTCTGTGCAAAGTTTCGCCAGGTGCTCTTCGGCCTCTAACCCTTTATCAGGTGAATCTTTTATGGTATTTGACAGTGCTATCGTCACAAAATCAATGCTCGGTGCGATCTCCCCTTATTTGTATTTGGCTCGAGGTTTTCAGTCAGCAGCCGGAGTTCGAATTCGTAAGCCCTTCTGTCTTTCGAATCCACTTTAGGAAGAAAATCATTCACAAATCCACTAAACTCTTCCCGAACTTGGGTCACCGACTTGAGCGTGAAGGAGGGCAAAATTAATCCATTCATTGAGATTGACATGTTGAGGAACTTGTACGCCTTGGCCAAGTTTTGTACAAGTAGCTCTGGTTCGATTTTTGATCGATCTTCTAATCTCTTTAGCCACCTTAGCAGGATTCTTAGGTTGTTCAAGCACTGTTGAAAAGAGAAAGGTCTCGTTGGAAGTATATCCCGCCGATCACCGTTATAAAATACAACTTCGTTGCCATGTCCGTCTACCAGGTTATACTTGTTCAATTCTTGGTGGATGAAGGCGCTGGTATCGATATCCTCTGCCTTTCCAAGATCAATTTCCAGCATGGTGTTGATATCCTTATACATAAGAGCCACACTATCCATTAAGCTACTGATCTGGGAGATAACGTCATCCGGCCGGTTTCCGAAGTGTTGTTTATACCAGTTAATTACATTGAGGGGGCTTTTGGGGTTGTACAGGTCCTCTAATTCTCCGTTAATCTTATTGAAAAGCTGTAGCTTAGCATCTGGCGATGTGTGGCTCAAGATGTCGGTGTTGACCTTTTGCTGAAAGTCATTTTGCCATTTATCCAATGCCATCAGTGGACTTTCATCCTGTATTTTGAGTGTCTGTCCACCCTTTTTCAAGCTCACGTCCTCACTCAAACTTTCCAAAATCCCAAACAACTGTTGCGCTGTTGAGGGTTGTTCCGGAGACGCTCTAGAGGAATCCAAGTCGGCTGCTGACTCTAGTGAAAAGCCGCCTACTCGGGAACCGTCTTGGAGAGGAGCTTTGCTCCGGGACATCCGTACGGGAAGGCCCACTACCAGGCCAGTGTTGATGAGTATAGAGAGTCTCATGGTGTTGTTTGAGGACCTATATATCAAGTCTCGTGCGTGTGGTTCAGAAAGTGTCGATATTCTATCGTCAAGTACGACGCGCTGGATTACGATGCAAACGGTTGCATATAGCTACTAAGAAGTTAATTCGCTGGCTGTCACAGTTAGCGAATTCCTTAGCGAAGTCCTAGGATTTGAGGAGATGACAGCAATTGTCGCCAAAAGGTGCTCAATACGTTGCAAGGGAATAAACTGCGTCTTATATGGATCGAGCAGAGCAAGAAATTCAAGAACAAAACACGACAAGGTTGCTGGATGAATGATAAGGTTTGAAACCTAAGGACAAGCATGGAGAGATTTAAATATGCTATCCGCTGTTGTGGGGGGGAGCAGATGAATACAAAGATCCTACGATATTCCAGGGCGCGGTAGGCAAAACAGGTTCCACACAGTACATAACGGTTCGACAAATTAAAGGGCGGCCACAGTTCACTAACGGTACACGGGAAACGGGTAACAAGAAGCGAACTGTCGACCTCTTCTTTTGATCTCGAAAACTTAGGAAGTTCCTCGATAGATTCACTGTCCGCGTTCTTGCAGGAAATCAACTGTACGTGCTCTATTGCACATACAGTACGTCCTCCAGTCCAGCGGCCCCGACCTGCAATGGGCCATCTTACTTGCCTATCTTGAACACCAAGCCCCGTCCAAAGGTACACAGTAGGTGAATGCAATGGTTCGCCGGGCAGGCAGGTCTATCGGGTCCCGTAACAAGGTACAGCCCCCGCCTTCCCCCATCGTGAGATCGACACTGCGAGAGAGGGTAACTTTCCCCTCTGCATTGTGACCCCGATCGTTTTGCAGGGATTTAGGTCTAGTGGAGCTACAGAGCCTTTGTTCAGGTCCTCTAAGCCCAAAACCCCTTTACTTGGATACTCTCTCTGTCAATAAGCATACTCATTCTAGCAGACAATACGCTGTCCGCATACGCCTTGTTGTAATGAGGTCCTCTATGCGGCGTGCTATCTAAAGAGTGCCCCGATGTTAGCTATCAACAAGGCACATAACATCCTCTGGATGTAAGGGGTACCGGTACTCGGCACTGGTAGTCGTACTTCAAGCTCATGCCTACATCATCACGAGAGATGCATGGGGCTACGGAGATGTTTTTGTGCTCTTGTAGATCGGTCTCCGACCAGGCGCACCGTACGAAAGCCTCAATTAAGATAGGGCCTATGCGGATAAATTGTGGCAAGAGCGATTATTAGATTCATGAATGTAGCAGTGAGGGGCCATATGGGTCCGATTCGCCTAGATCTGCGATAAAGCCTGATGTTACAGATTTGCTAGCATGTGGCCTAAGGTACAAGCCCACCTCCTGGGTCACCAAGCCTAAGTGACCTAGGTAACGTATCAGGCCAGTTTGCAAGGACCATTTAGCAATGGAGGGCTGGAGCAGGAATATGATAGAGGGCATATGATACCGGTATCTCGTCGCAGCAAAATTTGACTAAGGAACCTAGAACTAATCATTGTAATTTTGCTTTTTGCAATTCTTCTCGTCTGCCTAGAATCCATGTCCCTAAGCGTACAGCAAATAAGCTCACTCTATGGTTTTTACGTGGAAAGATCATGCAACTCCCGCTGCGACGGCATTGTCGAACATTTCTCAAACAATCAGCATCCACCGTAGCGACAGAATTTTACAGAATGTGGCTCCGGTGGCTTGGCCCCTAGACATGGTCTCCAGGCAGCTTCCTGCGCCACACGCTCGCAAGGATGCGAGCGAGCCTTCAATTGCAGATTCGGCCGAATTGGCCTTCATCTGCTCCTACCAATTTACACACTTTTCTGGCTGCTGATCGTTCGCATAAGCGTGCCCTAAAATACCGGGGCTTTTGTGTGGAGTGATCTTGTCGGAGAGTGCTCTCTATCGCTATCATAAAGGCACAAGAACCAGTGGCATAATCCTCTCCAAGGTATTTGACTCGAGCGAACCCAGAGTATAGGTACCGGCACCCCAAGATCTACAGCCTAGGGGATAAGGGAATGCCCTCATGCACGGTTCAGTATACTCTAATACTGGCACTCTAGCGGTTCCGGTTTTTCTGTACAATACCAGCATTGGTCTCGTTCCCATTCCCAAGCATGATGGTGTGGGGGTCGATGTGAACTGTCTGTGCAGTAGCTACACAGTATTGGTCGGACAAGGCGAGCATGAAAAATCGGAATGAACTCGGCATGTGCCCGCAATGGCAACCAACAAGCTAAATTCTGTCTCGTGCCCCATAATATCGCTGACTGTGAATTCTCCCTTGACCATGTCGGAATAAAACAGCAGAAGCTACCTGCCAGGCCTTGAGCCGACGGCGAGCCGTGGAGGCTCGACCCGCCTCCGATTCAGGGCCTGGTAGGTACGGTCAAGCTTCCCCAAAATGTAACGCTGGGATTCGTTGAGTATACTCCGGTTTGATTGATGGTGGTGTTGAAGGAAAGTCTTTTATCTCACATGCACGCTTCTGTCCAAGTAACCTGCCCGAACGTTACTCGTGGGTACCTCGCATCGGTTTGTCATGATCGGTATCCCAAGGAAAGTGCAAATCCCAATATCACCAAAATGTTGGATTGAACAGGTACACAGTAGTGCTACGGTTCAGCGTTTCGACAACGGGCAGTATGCCGGTTCCGGAAGCGGCGTGGCTGCAGGTTCGGCCGGATCCATGCTTCGGAACCGAGCACAGCTCCAGGGCTTCGGGTCAGGCTGCCAGGGCAGCTCACTCATCCCAGTGCAAAGCCTGGCCCATGGTGCTACCTTCGATAGTGACAATCGGTAGCTGTCAGGGCTTTTCTTCCTCACCATTCAACTCGCCGCGACACGAACTCACTTCAGCCCAGCCGTGCGAGTCACTTCTAACTGGTGTGGGTATGTGTTCTTGCTCCAGAGGCAGGCGCGTTTTGGCATCGTGCAATTCTCGGTAAAGATTGCCTGTGCGAGCACTTCACAATCGCCGCAGCATTATTTGAATGACCGGCTGGCGAATCTAGAAACTGGCCACGCTCGCTCCCCACTAGGTGGGGGTTTACGAGTGAAACCGCCTATCGAATGATTGGGGGCGAGAATTGTGGGAAGAAACTATGAGAGGTGCGGAGTCAGCTCTTGCCTTCACATGGTCGTGGGTGGGTAAAGGCTTTGCTTGTACAGTACGATATCTTTGACCACCGCGTTTGTTTGGTATCGCTAGACCCGCTAAGTTTTGAATTGACCGGGAGGTGCGTCAATGGGCCCTACTCCCCCTCCCCACCTCTTTGGCACTTTGGCAGCTACCACAGGAGCTGATAGGAGTCAAATCCAGCTCCTGGAGGATTGACCCTTGCTTTTTGAAATACTACACAGTAGATCGGAAATGGGCTCGACGGCTAGGCCCACAACCGACTGTGTTACTGTGTAAGCGTATTTTGTTGTAACTAAAATCTGGATCGGCCCGGAGTGTTGATGAAGCTGCCAGAACTGGTGATGATCCTCTCAACCGGGATTCAAAACTTCAGAGAGCCGAACCCGACTCTCGTCGGTTCCTGTAGTAGTACTGTGTAGCATTAGGTGAGGTAAGGTTGTATTCACGCTGTCGCCGCCCTGGGCATGACATCATATGAACCCATTGATATGTGCAATAACCGTTCCCGCTCCACCAACTCCTCGAAACATACAGCCTTCCAGACCAGAAACAAAAGGAACCCAGTGATGACACATGCATAGAAAATACCACCAGGGCAGTGGTATTCTTCCTCATTACAGTATTCTCACCCGACCAACGCTTGCAGTAACCATCCTAAACAAGCCCAGGTGACGCTCTATTGATCACCCACTGTTCCCCGTACAACCCCACGCATGGAGCCAGCAGAGGAAACGCTCCCCGAACCTCGAATTCGAGCGAGATCACGTATGCATTCCCACATCATCCTGCAACGCCTGCCGCGCATTCTTCTCGGCTGACTCATCGACCTTCTTTCTTTCCTCCTCTTTGGAGCGCCTGGACGCCACGGCCGCGTTCTCCCCAGCCCCTCCATCCCTGCTCTTCCTCGCCCCGGCACTACCCAGCGAGAACCGCGGTAGTGAGAGGCTCTTCTTGTGACCGCCTACCACAACATGGGCATCTTCCCCACTCTTGATAGCAGCAATAGCGTGTTCTGCCATCTCCACACTCTCGAACGCGCGACCTTTCCCCAGTCGACCAATTTGACTATCTTTCCTGAGCTTGTCTTTACCCTTCTGTACACGCGCCAGCATGCCTCCATACCTCTTTGCATTCTCAGCCTTGATGAGCTCTCCTAGTTGTGTCATGACATTCCATCCCTTGTAGACTTTCTCCACAATACGTCTATGGTCCTCCTGGTCCAGCTCGTGTGTTTCTCGCTGGGCTTGCACGATGCGCGCTCTGCGAACATGTTTCTGCGGCTGGCGATGCCGTCCAAATTGCTTGGATACGCCCTTGAGCGTGTAGCCGACCGGAGCAACGATAGCTGCGATGTCTTTCAGGAAAAATCCACCGATCCCCATCCCGACGCCCGCGAGGGCACCCCGGATCCCGTCTTCTTTCGCACCCTTGACAGGTAGACGTACCAAGCCGGTCACACCGTCGTAGATGCCGTAGACAAACTCTGACCCGGCGGCGCGCAATCCGGAGTGGAAACCCGTGACACGAGTGGGACGACGCACCGTATCATCACCATACAAGCGGGGCGCGTTGTGGAAGCCCTGAGCAATTGCCATGGAGAGGTCGACGGGGGCGCGGGCAATAGCGCGCCCGGACTTGGTGATGCCTTGAGAGACCTGGTTGGTGTACTCTTCAACAGCGTTGCCGGTCGGAAAACCGGTTCCGGGAGTGGAAGCCAGAGACCCCAGGTTACCCTTAGCGTCGTGGGGTTGCTTGGTTTTCTCGCCCGGCTGCTGATCTTTTGCTTCCGTTCCGTGCTTGGGGAACGGGAACCCAGGCGTCTCGGCGGTGCCGTTAGTCGCAGCTGGTGTTTTAGCCTTTGCGGCTTTGCGTTTTTGTTGTAACTTTTGCCGCCGACGTTCCTCCCTCTTTCTCCTGCGCTCATTTCTCTCGTTGCTAGTCTTGGCCAAACGATACGGAACACTCCCAAAGCCAGACACAAAGTCACCTACTGTGCCTATCAAAGAACCTGCTATCCCCGTTAGTGGTTCCCCAGGCCCTTCAAAGTCGTTCCAGTCTTTATGGCGCAACGTCCGTAATCTCCGCCACGATAAGTAACCCTTCCCAACAAGAATATCGGCAGCAAGCGGGCTGAGTTTGAGGCTGGTATTCTTGACATTCCAAGTGGCGATACGGTCATGCAAGATGGAGCAGCGCATGGACTTCTCGCCACTTAGCGTCAAATGGTGGTGGAATGACCTGACTGCGTTCTTGGCCCCGTCGCCTTCGAGCTCGATGTCCTTGGCGATTTTCTGCGCTCCTCGGGCGGCTTCGTCGGTAAGACAATACTTGATTCCTGCTGTCAATTGCTCTACATCCAGCTGCTTGAACGGAATGGGGTCAGGCCCCGCACCAGCTCCTGCAACCATAGAGCCCCAGAAGTGCTGGTCGCCAAAAAAAGGAACTATCATGGTAGGTTTTCCGCACTTGAGCGCAATAGCCGTAGTCCCAGCGCCACCATGGATAACGCAAGCTTTGACGCGGGGAAACAGCCAGTCGTGCGGTGTATTACCGAGCATGAAGATATTATCGGGAACATCATCCTGTCCAAGACCACCCCAGCCTTTCGACACTAAAGCTCGCACCCCGGAGAGCTTAATCGCTTCGAAAATCATCTCGGTGAACATCCCAGGATCATCTACTACGATGGAACCGAAACCGATGTAGATGGGCATGTCTCCACCATCCATGAATTCTATAAGGTCGTCAGGAGGTTGAAATGAGGATGCCAAATCTAGAAAAACAAAGCCTGATATATCTATCTCTTCTCCCCAGTCTTCCGGTTTCGGCACGATCCCGGGGCTCCAGAGATACGTGACTGGAACGTGTAAACGATAAGTAGACCC
>JAOYMO020285455.1:0-28709 GCA_025802455.2 Iodosphaeria phyllophila | reverse complement strand
CCCCCTCCTTTCTCCGTAAGCAACGAGCTCAGAAAGCGAGGCCTAGAAAGCGGGAACGAGGGAAACGACGAAGACGACAACGACCACAGGAATCGCCGCGACCCGATGAATGAATTCGAGCGTGCCGTTGAGTTATGTAAAATCGTGCGCCCGTGGGGCCTTGATGGTGTGATCCGAATGGAGGCCGGCTTTGAGATTATTCACTGCGACTTCTCCGATGGCCTGCGGCAAATCCAAGCGCTGCAGCGGCCACGACCTAGTCACATCCCTCACGGCCACGATGGAGATGAAGGGGAGGACGGGAAACCTCTACCGAACGTCTACATGCTCGAATATCTTCGTGGCATTGCCGAGCGGTACCAGGGCATTGGGGCGGACCGCGTGAGCTTGGATTGGGGCTCTATGGTCTCTGCGTATTTCTTCGACTTGAACTTGACGAATACGGTGGATCCTACACGTCCGGACTTGCCGCGGCTGTCGGGCGTTGATGAAAAGATTCGGTGGGAATTACGAGAGTATTTGAGCAATGTGATGAAAATCTCATCCGCTGCATCATCTCCGTCCCAGAATATTGACTGGCAGGGTGTCTCAAGTCTCATTGTATCGCGCTATGCGGACCGATTGAAGTATATGAGCAAAGAGACGACGGACTTGTCAATCATCAAGGATGAGGGGACATTTATCATGACACTGTTTGTGGATTTTGAGGTTCAAGAGGGCGCAACAGTGGACCTAGCGGCCGCAAGAGACCGCTGCGTCTCGCACTACCTACCGCCGGTGGAAGGACTCCGCAGAGAGGCCGACAAACTGATCTACGCTGCATTCCACGAGGTGATGGAGCGGGTTTGCGGGGACTTGTTCCAGGTCTGGGATCTTCTGGATCTCGATTTCGACGTGAAGACCACCGACGCTTTCCCTGCCCCGACTTTCTCCTTCACGGGGACTTCAAGGCCCCTGCCGCCTACAGCATTGACCAAGAACCAGATGCGCGAAGCCGGACAGGAGAAGGAGGCTAAGGCTCGAAATATCATCACAGATTTGCTGGGCTACCTGGACTGGGCTCGATTTAAGCGGTGCTCGGCATGTGGGATCGATGAAGTTTGTACGGTTCCCGTCTGGCCTGTGGGGTTCAAGAGCGACTTTGCGAAACCGAGTTGTCGGAACGCTACGACTGTGAGGCGTGATTATGGTGGCGATAGCTATTGGCGGTAACTCGGATGAGTTGATGGGAGAGGGTTTGGTGGACAAGCTTTGGAAAGGCAAGGAGTTTAGAAAGGGAAATCACAAGATGGACCAGTGGTTCAAAAAATTCAAAATTAACTACCATAATTTGATATCTCGCGGTCGTGATTCTGGTAGATGAATGTCATCGGCAGATGTAGTCATGAAGGCATAACCATCAAACTTGTTTAACGTGCTATTGAATCATACTTTGTCTACCATCAATTGTGTGTTGGTTCACCTTTTTCAACTGTCGTTTGTCGTTGTTCTTTCGCAAGTTGATGTGTCGGTGCCAGTAGCTTCAACAAGATGGCCATGCCCCTTGGAGGGCGAGACGAGCATAAATCACCATCCGTAATCTCTCAATCATATCATGGTCGTAACAAGATAAATTCTATACACTATTTACAATCTACCTCACATCAACTGCCCGGCTCAACCTATTATCCCAAAAGCTTTTACAACGAATCCTGTCGATACAACGATCGCGCCGCCACCCAGAATGAGTCGCTTCTCGAGCTCCCTTCACCTCCCTCAGCATGATCACCTGCTAACCACCGCATGGCATGAGCAGCCTCCTCAACTGCGCTTGCCGCATCCTTGCTCCAGGGAGCCATCTGCAAGAACCCATGCGTCAACTTAGGGTAGTGTCGCCACTCGACCTGGACACCCGCCTGCTGCAATTTGTGTGCGTACTCGACGCCTACATCGCGCAAGGGGTCGAAGCCACAGGTGAAGACGGCGGTAGGCGGCAGGTTTTTGAGATCCTTGGACTTTTGCATTCCGGGAGATACGTAGGGATGAGATGACGTTGGATGTGGGCCAGAAGCCGGAGCGCGTGGAAGATAGTTGGATGCGAAGGAGAATATACCATTCGCTAGGTATCGCGAGTTAGTATCAAGTTCACTTATTTTTATATGTAGCATGAATGCTGTTGAGCAGAGGTGTCTTGGGGGCACATTGTATGAGAATATGTGAACGAGAGAGAAGGCAGGGTAAACGGGAAAAAGTGAGTTCATTAAAACATACATTCCAGATACAAGCCAGAAGCGTTCTCTATCGCTGCGGGAGTGTCAAAAGGGAGCCGCGCCTCAGGATACAAGAGAAGCTGCCCTTTCATTTGCTTTGCGCCTTCATCCCGAAGCCTTAGCGCAACGGCCGCCGTCATGTTGCCACCAGCCGAGTCACCACCTCCGAGGACCCGGCTGCCGTCAATACCACGCTTTTTGCCCTCGGGTCCTTGAACCCACGTGAGCACGTCCACATACTCATCCAGTTGTACAGGATGTTTGTGTTCAGGGGCCAGATGGTAGTCGACTCCGATTGTCTATGAAGAAGAGTAAATAAGTGAAATTCTCCGTGAATTGCTATAATGAACAATGATCTCAAGAAGGAGGAAGATTAGATCATAGAAAACTAGAGGCGATGCGTTCATACAATCATGTTAGCCTTCTCAGCCAGCAATCTCAGTCCGTTCTCAAATTCATCAACGCTTCCGACTGTGTAACCACCGCCATGGAAGTAGACCAGCGCCGGCATGAGCGCTTCTCCATCATTACCGCCCCCTGCGCCAATGGCAGCGGCTTCTACGCCCTCTTTCCTGGCGGCGGAAGAGAGACGGCTCCGGGGATAGAAGACGCGGATGGGCACCGTGCCATGCCGAGTGCGGACGGCCGTAAATTCGACACGTCCAATGGGGGCTCGCAGGTCTTCTGGCAATGCATGAAAGCCAAAAACTTCCAGGTGGCGCCAGCGCTCTGCGTGGATGCCTTCTTGACCACCCAAATGCAGGTCCGGGTGTGACTTCAAGAATGATTTTATGGAGGGTGCAAGCTGGCCGGACGATGCGGTCAGGGGGATCTGCGTGTTTTTCTGGGATGATGAAGCCATACTTTCACTCTAAATTATTGCTATCGTTATTATGCAGAACACTTGAAGATATTTTGTCTGTAGTGAGTCTAATGGGTAGGTTACGTTGATATTGCCTCGCCCTTCGTAGGTATATTAATACACTCAAATTGAAGTTTATCCTTGGTCTGTGGGTTTCAACCGATTTTACACCGAATTGGGATTTCGTTCCTGAATCCATAAATTACGCGGCTGTTCGGAAAAGATGTCGTCATTTAGTTTATTTACTCTGGCGCTCTGATCATATGTGTCACTGCCGTCGGATTCCCGTGGGATCTGCCGAAGGGATCAATGATACCAAGAGGCGAACGATAAAGGCATGATAAACATAGGAATACAGACGATCCCTCATAAGTCTCTTTTCTGTCTCTGAGAATTACAACGTCATCTTGACTGCTCTCAACCACGCGCTAGAAGACAGAAGTGGCAAAACCGTTACCCATAACTAGAATTTTGACGGCTAGCGCACTTCGCCGGTTTAGGTACAGATGGCTAGTTTTGCGTGCAAGGTTCGCTGCCAAATTAGCAAACGTTTCTATCTAACATCTCTACCAAATGAATTTTGTTTAGATATGATGTCGGCCCTCGTAAACCAAATGTACATTTGAGATATTCCAGGACATGTACTAGCTGATATCCTTCATCCCTCAGTCGTTGCCAGCTCGGCCACTCTGGCCAAGCCCTCATCATAAAGTCAAAGCTCCAACGATGACATCTACTCCATCGCTTATGAAAATACAGGGCTACCGGTTCGTTCAAGAGAGATTTGAGACGAAGGTTGACAGGACAGCGGCATACGCGGCAGCCAACGTCATCATTTCAAAATTGGATGCTTTCATCGCAATTGCGACTACAGCAGCGAACACCACGATGCTCACAGCGACGACGACAAAGTCTTTACTCGAGAGCGGCTGGCCCAGCAGCAGTGCGAGCGGGACGAGCAAGAAAGTGGCCGTCACGATTGCCGTAACACCGCGACCAACCACATCGGCCACAAAAGCCGTGTTTTGGTACGACCATCCCTTTTCCCGCAAGTGCGTGGGGCATTCCGGGTCTGTTCGGACCTTTGACAACCTCCAATATCGGAAAGCGCGGAGCCATCTGTGGATTCGGCGCTGGAAAGGGTCCGTTCGAGATCGCCGGTCAAGGTCGACTCGGACCATTCTGGTTACGTAAATCTCTTCCAAGTTCAAGTCCGTTCGCTGGGTTGACCTCTTCTCGTCGTCTAGAAGCGAGAATGTTTCCATAGCCATGATGGATTGGAAAGACATGAGAGCATCATCTGGAGCAAGTTTATGTGAGCTTGGTATCACAAAATCGATTTGGGCACGTACCATATTGCTTGAGTAAATCGCGAAGTCGAAGTATATTCTTTTCGGTTACCACTTCCTCCACCTTGGGAGCATGTGCGTCTCGCTTGGCATGACGCAGTTGGAGCCGATCCGTCGACGAGATTTCGCAATCAAGGCTCAGCCCAGCCTGATAAATATCATGGTCAAGGTCGGTGATCTCATCTTCAAGGATCCGAAGATTCAAAAGATGAGAAGTCTTGAACCGACGAAATCCGTAGAGTGTTACGTTGTTGTCCTCAGTTGCGCTCTGCCATTGTCTGCCAAAATTCCCCGCGTAGCTACTACTTGGACTGGGGGAGTCCATAGAATGCGAAAAGAGCGGATGTCGGTGATGGAGGCGAGCTACTCCAGTCTCACGTTTATACATCAAACATTATAGTATTTATATCGCATATCAAAATGAAGTCCTCGCTTGAACAGAACACCGCCCCGAAGTTTGAGGGCTGCCCAACACTACATCCGCTAATAAGAGGCAGGCATACATGGAGCTCTATCAGCCTTACGAAATGGTTGCATTTTACACCACTGCGCCTCTCCAGGTTTTTACACATTCAGCGTTACTCGTCATTCGTGGCGATCTTTTAGAGTGCTCTAATCGACGGACAGTCTCTTGCAACAAAGTGCGTTTTCATGATCCGTTTTCAATAGGCAGGCTGAACATGGGGATCTGAACAGGCGCCACGTATAGAGTTGTCGGCCTGTACTGGAGGCACAATACGTGATTGCTGTCGCCTTGGCTACGAACTGGTCGTATCCCGCGTAATTTTGGTAGGCAGGGAGGAAGGGTACTTGGTGGGGTGCGGCCAGTTCGCAGTCCAGGGGATAAGCTGCGACTCAGGGTTCGATGATCAGCGTATCGGTAGCCATGCTCTGACTTGCGAGTGTCAAGCGCCCTGGCGTGTGGTGACATAAATATTGTTCAGATCTCTTTCGAGGATGAGGAACCAACTCGCCCGTGGGGTCTAACAGTGATCGAGTCTACGTACAAACCCACCTCCCGAGCCACCTAAGTACTGTGTAACATACCGGGTCAGGCAATTGCAATACCCATGGACGTTACTTACTGTGGTTAGTGGCCTGCAAAGTGGAATTGTACAGTACATTGCTGTGTGATTACACAGTAACAAAAGAGCGGCAGGGCGAAGGTACTCCACAGGATTCCCCATACAGTTTATGATGCACAGTTGCCGTATCCGGTCCCACAGTACGGCTATCGCTAATCGCCGGCAGCGATTAGGCAATCGATAGCACGCCAACTCCCAGTTCAGCACCGTACCACCCCTCAACACCGGCCGCCTAAGCCGCATTATCGTGAGATGGGCTAACTACATTTCTCTGAAAGTGCGTCTGGGGTACTTTTCGGCGCCTTAAGGAACTAACTATTCGGGGGTTCAGTAAATGGTGCTAAGGCTCTTATGCGTTCTGTGGTCAAGAAACGAACGGCTTTTTTTGTTTGGAGAGACCATAAACAGGAGCAAGAACCGGATTCTTCTCATTTTTTACTGTTACGTTTATATCCACCCACGCATCCATAGTACACAATAGCTGTGTCATGTTTTTCATGAGACTCGCGACAGGTTGTCGAACGGGCTGGTCGCAAAGGTGTTGAAAGGTGCATTTATCGACCCTTTTTTTTTTGGATAGATGGAGGTAACAGACTGGTCATCCGGCTGTCCATGTGATTGCGCCATCGCGATTTTTCTTGCGTTGTGGGGTAATGTATTTAGTCAGCAGATTACCTGATGCTTTTCATTCTTAGCTTTTGAAAAATCTATGGATTTGCTATTTGGATTGATAATGACAAAACAATTTTTAAATCTGTATGAACAGCCTCAATTCTGTGCTGCAAAGCATATATAGAGGTGACTAAATCACTATCTTGGTATGACTTGCGAGAATATAGACCTACTTTATTCAATATATCTTTTGTCATACTAACCGTCTCATTTGGATAGATATCAAATTATGTCAGATCATATATCGCTTCTCACGGCTACCGATGCGAGATCCCACATCCACTTGATCGTTGGATCTGGGCCACTAGCGGCATCTCGTTGTAATCAGTCCCTCGGAGTAGGGGCGACTCCTGTTCTCCTGGCACCAGAGACGGCTGAGATACACTACAACCTACAGAAACGCATCGATAATGGGGATGTCGAGTGGCTCAAGAGAAATTTTGAAGAAAATGACTTATTCACCCTCGGACGAGAAGAAGTTGGCCATTTTGTCGATGCCGTATTCGTGACTTTGGGTGCCAAGGCTCCAGTCAGTAAGACTAGTTCCCCCATATACCCTTCCTCTCTAGTGATTTGATATTGATGCCGTTATAGGTGCAAGCATATCTCAGATTTGCAAAAGGAACCGGATTCCTGTAAACGTGGTAGATGCGACGCAGCTTTGCTCGTTTAGCCTACTTTCAACACATACAGATGGTCCTCTGCAAATCGCTGTAACAACTAACGGCCGTGGCTGTAAACTCGCGTCACGAATCCGACGTGAGATTGCCGCGTCATTGCCAAAGAATTTGGGGGTAGCATGCCAGCGACTGGGCGATTTACGACGCAAGATCCAACAAGAAGACCATACATTAAACGATGGACTGGCAGATGACGACGGATCAGCAGAGCAGTCGGCAAGTTTTAATAGACTTGTCATGGAGGCAGACCCAAGTACTGCCAAGAACAGAAGGATCCGCTGGTTAAGCCAGGTTTGCGAGTATTGGCCACTCAGTCGATTAGCTGCTGTCACCGACGGAGACATGATGGCTGTGCTCAACTCCTATGAGGATAAGAGCGGGCCTAATTTCAACAACAACTCGACAATAACATCAAATACTATGCCGAGGGGCCAAATTATTCTTGCTGGCTCTGGTCCGGGACATCCGGACTTGCTCACGCAAGCTACATATAAGGCGATTCAATCTGCCGACCTCATTTTAGCCGACAAACTCGTGCCCTCGGGCGTACTCGATTTGATACCTCGTCGCACCCCTGTACACATTGCCCGCAAATTCCCTGGCAACGCCGAAGCAGCACAAGAAGAACTTTTTGAGACGGCCATAGCAGGCGTCCGAGAGGGGAAAATTGTGCTAAGGCTCAAGCAAGGCGACCCTTTTATATACGGCCGCGGCGGCGAAGAAGTGGCATTCTTCCGTCGACATGGGATGGGTGATCATGTATTGGTTTTACCGGGCATTACAAGCGCATTAAGCGCGCCCCTTTTCGCTGGAATTCCACCTACACAGCGTGACATTGCAGATCAGGTACTGGTCTGTACAGGCACAGGGAGGAAAGGCAAGGCGCCTGAGCCGCCTGAATTCGTGAAAAGCCGGACAGTCGTTTTTCTCATGGCGCTACATCGTATTGAGAGCTTAGTAAAGGAGTTAACCGAGCCAACACCTGACGAAAAAACAGACACCGGAAATGGAGCGCTGCCTACGAATCGCGGTAGAGCTATATGGCCCGCTACGACGCCATGTGCTGTGATCGAGCGGGCAAGTTGTCCCGATCAAAGGGTTGTTCGAACCACGCTCGACAGGGTTGGAGAGGCAATCGAACAAGAGGGTAGTCGGCCGCCCGGGTTGCTGGTAGTTGGGGCTGTATGCGAGACATTGTGGAAGCCGCAGAAGGGGAAGAGCTGGGTTGTGGAGGATGGGTTTAAGGGATTGGGGATAGGCAGGTCCGCTTGGTTTAAGGACATTGGATGCTTTACAGACGACCAATCACGATACCCGGGCGAGCCTGGTTGAGACTGTTGCTTCACCTTGAATCAATCTTATCTTGGGAACCTGGATGCTTCTTTGCTGGTGAAACCCAACCAATTATGCCTACCGCATGGTAAAGCCAATTTCTTCTGGGCGCAGCCCAGCGCAGCACCTTCCAATGGCTTGGGGTTCTTCGTTGGGGGGCTTCCAATACGATACCTGCACGTGATGGACCCAATTGGCTCACGCTCTCATTGACGAATACTAGAAGTGATCACGAAGGACGACGGCTCGGTCCATTCAAATGCCTCTAGATATTTAGATTGTCATGGGCACGGAAATTGCTTACGTAGTTGGGGAATAGCAGGCTGTGTGCAGAGCGAGTCTCGCGCGCTTGCAGCTAAGCTTGAAACATTGGAGAATTGCCGTCGTGCCGCGTGACACCTTAAGCTGGATATTGGTTCCTACCTCGAAGTCATTGACATCGCCAACAGATAGGAAAATCGGCAGTATCACCAACCGGTATATATGCCACCGGTATAATCGTGTACCGGCATTTCTCTCGCCAGAAGTACTTTGACAATGTACTGCTATGCGTGCTTCCTCAACAGTTGGTGAATAGCCAATGGAGAAATAGACAGAGTGTCACGTTGTCAAAGAATTCCGGGCGAAACGAGTCACAGCACGATCGTCGGTCATCGCCCTGTCAGGGACATCTTCATTCTGCGCCAAGGCCTTTGGTCAAGAGCATGGCAAAAACGAAACATCACGGTAGCAGCACTACCAGCACCGTACTCCAACGGTGCTGCACAAATTTGGCGCGGCGCTTGTCCATTGGACAGAAGTGAGGGTGGTGTTCAATGCATGACTTGTTGGGCCTGTTGATTCACGACCTCAGCTGGGACGTTCGGCTCAGCTGTCAACCAAACAGCAGTTCCCGCGGCGCCGCTTAGAGACGCAGCAGGACCCAATGAGCGTCATTGCGACAGGGGATAGGCTTGCCCAAAGCGGTGATTTCGCAGGAAAATTGACGATTGCTTCCTCCGCAGAGTTGGCCAGTGGGGGCGCAGCGAAGGAGTGCCGACGGGCTGAATGAATGCCCAAAGGACCATGTATTCCGCCACCGCGTCTAAAACTAGGGGGTCTCTCGCAGTGAGGCGGGTAAGTCCCACCTTGGAGAACCGCTTCCTTCGTATTTGAGCAACGTGATACCCTCTATTGTGTCCGTTGCGACTGCTGGTTTATATCCCACGTAATTGTCGTACCGTATCGCAAACCACTTCGCTGCCCATTATTTGAGGTCCGCTGGGCAGTCAATCACAATTCATCCTGGAATCTTCACTATTCTTGCTCACGCTTAGAAGTTTCGCGTTTTGACCCAATTTTTTGTTCTCGGACTATCCGGATAGTATCTACCTTGGTTTTGGAACTCTAGATATCTACGAGACTTCTGCAAACGAGTTCGATCAAGATGCAGACGCTTAAATTCAAGCTGGCTCTCGCTGCATTTACTGCCGCGGCCCTTGTCAATGCGGATGGTCGTTTTCCTGGACAACCTGATTGTGCTGTGAGTTCAACGCTGCGTGCATGTCCATTTATTGAGTTCCTATCCCCTTGGGGTTAACATGGCTCAACCCTGACCGTAGCTTTGGAGTTAGGAGATGTTGGGTTGACACATGACTCCGATTGATAAGCCTCATTGATAGCATCACTAACACACACATTCATTCCCTAGATCCCCTGCCTCGAAGATGCCATCCCCAAAGCAGGCTGCAAGCTCGACGATGTAAAGTGTCAATGCGGCAAGAAGGAGGAGATCGGCGAGGACGCCGCCGGCTGCCTCCTGGACAAGTGCAGCGCAGAGGATCTCGAAAAGGCCAAGTCGGCGGGCGAATCCGTCTGCAAAAGCCTGCCCAAGCGCACGGAGACCGTTACAGTGCCGACGGACCACATCACCGTGACTGGCGTCGCACCCGTGGCGGACATTACCTCTACCTTTGAAGCGTCGGGTGGCACGTACCCTCCCTCAACCTCGACCGCGAAAACTAGCACGTCCTACGAGGACAGCTCTACAATGACGAAGACAGGTCACACAACGGATCGCACGGGTTCCACGACGCGGGTCTCGGCTATTGGAAGCGATACAACAACTACCGCTTCCACTACGAGCAGCACCGACACTCCCTCACAGAACGCGGCTGCTGCCCCCAGCGCTGCTAAGATGGTTGGCGGGCTCTTGGCTGGTGTATTGGGGGTTGCTGTTGCTTTGTAAAGAGACGCAGGGAAATGCATGACACACTTTTTGTACTGTTTCTGATTGGGTTGGCGTGGATTCTAGGATGGAGTTGGTAGGCAACGGGTAACGAGAATGATTGTAACTTTCTCTATCATGTCGGCAATGGAATATTTGCAGTATGGTTAAGACGACTGGACAGGACAAGGTAGGACAGGACGTTGAAGAATTCCACTATTGTCATAGGCTTGTTAGGTTAGCTCGTTGGACCTGTTGCTACTACATTGATGCCATTTTCTTACTCGGCTAGGCGTTTTCGGAAGGTGGGACAGGTAACATAACGTCATTTGCATCAAATCACTGTGCATTTGGCCATGGCTAAAGGCTTTAGACGAGCATCAGGGCTTAGTGCTCTGGAATCACCAGTTGCCCTACCATATTTGTCAACGGTCCTGACAGGGACACCCTATCAGCTTTTGGAGATCGGGCTCTATTTAGCCCTTTAACCTGTTCTTAATGAGAGCAGAACGGATCTTCTGACTCTCTGCAACGAAGCGAAAAAGGTAGGTGATTACCGCACATCCTGGTCAGGTTCCCTGCTTGCACATTGAGAGCGTGACCCATTTACAGTAACTCAATAACTTAGACTCTATGACCAAAGTTACTATCACCACCACTAAGGTCGATCAACGTCGAAAATGCTCGACACTCTTTTTTCTGGTATGGTCTGCTAACCGCGAACACAGCCCTTGATCATATTACTAGTACAGTATGGTTCAACCAACTGGTCCCAGTGGAGCACATGTGGCTACGTTCTCGTTGGGGATATCTAACAACCCTATCACCAGTTCTCCGATGAGAACGAGCTAAGGTAATTTACAGCTCCGTCCATGCGCGCCTTTGTGTTGCGCATGCCTGTATGCGCATCGCAGGGGTTTCAATGAACGGCCCGCCAAGAGCGATGATGAGAATGGTGACACGAGCCGGAATCACGTGTGGAAGGCTTGTGCGACCAAACTCGTTCGCGACAAGATCCCACAAGCACGGCAGATGCCGGTGGTGCCCAATCTGTCCAACGTGATCATCCTCTTGACTTTAATGTAGATCCTTCCAAATGATCTTCCCCATGCGGCACATGGTAATGAGAGTCTTCTCGTATCATACCGTCGATTGTGCTTTACGGATCCGACGCGAAGTTGTTTCATGAGACTCGTATTGTACTAGTAGAATACGGCCGTGGAATCCCAACAGAATAGCGGGGTTCCCCGGGTTGCTCTTACATGGGCGCTTCCGGTAACCGCTCTATAACGTATTTCCCGCGGCCAACAGAGAGGATTGGGACACCGGGAACTTTGCGAATACCTAGACGAACCAGGGATTAATGAATGGTTCCATGGTAGTAGCAATATGATAGCGGCGAAGTGACTTACGGCTCTTTAGGTCTTTATCGTTTGTTGCCACGAGGTAGATGCGGCTCTTCGTGATCTAAGCGCGAAATCATTGGCTCAGTTCCGGGGTTTTCCGCTCGGAGCCTGGGGAAAGCAGGAATAGATAGAGAACTCACTCTGTCAACAATGCAATCGTCGGCGTATACCTATACACCCAGTCAGCATTTTGTGCCCAACCCAATACTCGTTGTTCGTTTAAGTAGCCTCATACGAGGTAGAAGATGTGAGTCCGCAGGAGAGATTTGGAATGGACATACGCCTTTGTGATCGCAGGCCTGTCGTTGCCATCGCTCATCTCTCGCGATTCGTAGGGCGAGGCGATATTTGGGACCCAATCTAGATGACGAAAAGTTTGTTAGCTAACGTACATTTACCCTACCCTCGGGCACACTGCTCAGGATAGAACTCACTTCTCCAATTCAGCCATGACACAGTCGGTAATAATGGGGGTGCACTTGGCATATAGACAATCCATCATGCTTTCTGCCAAAAGTATTAGCCCTGCGAATCATTCAACGCCAAAATGTTCCAAGAACCCCGTGATCTACTTACCTAACAATGGCAATTTCCTTTGCACCGTATGTGAAAGAAAGTTTGTGCTACATCAGCAACTTAGTATTTGCCTAAAGCCGTGACGGCCCTGGAAAAGTAGCCAGCATAGAGTCCACAACCAAACTTACTCTACCAAAACGCTGTACGGCGGCACGAGAGCCTGAGAGAACAACGAGTCAATTGACTGTCCTAGCCAACAATACCAAGCACAAAGCGCATGGTGAGGAAGAAAGATACCTCGTTGTACTGAAAGAACATATTGGAGGGAAGCTGCGGCACCGCGCGGACCAGCTCCTTTTTGTCCTTGGCGACTTTCGAGGCATCGGGGTTGTTCGCATCCGCCTTTCCGGCATTCTCGCGGCGGCGCGCATCGCGTTTCGATATTACTCGCTTCACCTGTGCATCGAAACAGTGTTGTCAGTGACCGTAGCGCTCTCAATCGATAAAAGGGTAAGAATTGAGAAGAGAGTCAAGGCTCACAGCTGCGAATTTGCGCGTCGTCTTTGCGCGTCCCATTGTTTCGGATGGATAGATAGATGTGACAATAGGTACGTGGAGAGATCAGGAACATGCAACGATTGACATCGTATATTCAGCGACAGGCTTGAGTTGGAGTCTCGAGTTGGCGCAACAAGGTCGTCTGCCCCCACTGGTGAGAGCGTCTTCTCAAACTTGAGTTTCTTTGGGAAAAAATTCACCGCCCGAGAAGCCGAGCGGCAGAATTGATAAGATACGATTTTAGGTGGGGACCTCAAGATGGGCTGCGGGAACCCGCAGGGATCTACCTTGCCGTTGTGTCAGCCCTGTCGACCGGTATCTCGGCACGAGAGCCGTTGTCGCGCATGCTCTCAAGCTCCAGAGGCAGGAGACGCGGGTTAGAAGCCTGATGTGACTCTGCATTCTACTCACAACGCCAGTACTCGACACGCGTGACGCATCTACAAGCGGATGAATTGAAGCAAGGAGGGAGAATTCGGGGGTGCAGAAGGAACAGAATGAGTCGAGATTAACACAGAGCAATAATCGCAACCCGTATTCGGTGGGCCCCCAGACCACTGACTAGATACGAGGAATCATGGCAACAGCCCAACACACAACCGGCGGAGACACCCTGATAGGCGGCATGTCAATGTCAGGGCAAGCACGATCACAGGTATTACAAGCACCGTATTTGCCCACTGAGCAGAACAAGAGCGATCCCAATGAGAACGAGCCAACCTATGGCGGGTTCTCCCGATTCGAGATTGAGCTTGAGGTTCGTTCACATCTCCTTCATCCCCTTGCTGACTCCATTACTGAAAGCGAATCTTGGCAGTTCGTGCAATCCCTCGCCAACCCATTCTACCTCAACCATCTCGCAACGCAAAAGTATTTTTCCGACCCAACCTTCGTGGCCTATCTGGCTTATCTACGCTACTGGAGCTCGCCGCCTTACTTGAAATACCTCTCGTATCCGGGCCCGACACTAAAACATCTCGAACTGCTGCAGTCAGAGCGATTCAGGGCGGATATCATCAGTCCAGAGGTGGTGCAGGTGTTGTGTGGAGAAGATATAAAAGCGAGCGTGGACTGGGCTCGAGAAGAGTGAAGATTTTGGCCCGAAGAGGTGGAACTACGTTACGGAACACAGTGATGGCGCAAAGGACAAGACAAGCCAGTCCAAAGACCCAGAAGTCTAGAAGAAGAATATGCGAGCAGACTTCAGTAGCATTTACAAGAAGCTGTGCTTGACAAGCAACGAGTTTGAGCTTTTAAAAGAAGAAAAGAAAAAAGACACAAATCCCCATTGTTACGCCTCTCTTCCCAATACTCCATTGATATTTTTGGACAGCATTCCAACCTTAAGAACGCCGGCCCATGCAGTATTCCATACTCTACCAAAAAGAAACACCTCCAACACTCCGTCTCCAACAATATCCCCCTTCAATTTTCCCTCCATCGTCCACCACACGTCATACACTATCGCCATCGTTAGCCTCTCTGTGCGTGCGCTGCTGCATTCACCCCCTTCGTGCGTGAACCCACTTTGAGGAAGCTAGTCATTGGCTCATCCGCGCTTCGGATTTGGATCTGGAAAAAGGCTGCTTCTCTACCAGTGCAATTGTCCTTGGGACACTGTACCTCCGTCTTGTCGGCATTATCCCACGCTCCCGGTCCGCCAAACACATCGTCGCGCTCCTTGCGGGTGAAGTACTGCCGCGAATACATCGGTTTCTCGGGATAGTGGTTGTAAGGGCAGGTTCGGCATAGGAGGCGGTTGCGGCCTAGGTTGGGGCAGGATGCCACGGTAAGAAGGTTATGACACCACGGGCAATCTGCTTTGTGTGAGTAGGAACGTGAGCAGTAGTCGCTTTGGAAGACATACAAAGTAGCATTTTGGCAATTTTCAGTCTACCTGCTTTGAAGTGAGGTAATTTATTGGGAATCGGGAGCTACAATGAGCCGTATCGTGGAAGACAGCAGGTTTGCGCTGCTATGATGCTGATAATGTTCGCGACGGATGCCGATGTCGCAAAGTCACAAACGATTGAACTTTCAAGTACCATAGATTGTGGTACGGTACTGGTACGGATCTCAAGACCGTGCCGCTACTGTCGCAAGCTCTCCGGTATCGATAAAGCTGCAGAGCCCTGCAAGCCCCACAATCCCACAGCAGAGAATTCTGCCTCTAGACACCGCTTTCAGCATATAAATTCCTGTCCGCGCGCCCGGATTTCCAAAGCTTTTCTTCTTCCTTTCTTCATGTCGACAATACTTCAGAGAATCATTTCTAAAGTAGTCGTCCTTACTCTGTATTCTCCACAAGAGCTACAGATCCCACCCTGGTTGATGAACGCTATCCACGCAGCCCTAGAGTGAAAATTCTTTCTCTGAACCAGTTTAGCTCGCTAAACAGGTTCTGGCTCTCGATCTGTCCGCAAGGATGGCGGTCGTCTCTTCGGAGCCGACTGTATAGAGAGCGGTGATGATCTCAACCCCGGATTACCGGTGCCTTTGAGGCCTGGTGCTGGGGTGGGCTGTGGCGGACGTCTGACAGGTTGCTTTTCCCATCCTTTTCGTTACTTCGTGGGCTTTTTGGCCTGGTTGTGAGGAAGAAGAAGAACTCGTTGACAGTTCGTGATGCGTCAGTGACGAGTCGTCCGCCCATTGATCTACGATGTTCTGTCTGCTGTTGTGTTACGAAGTTCATTTGCAGTGTGTCGCTAACTTCAACAAATTGCATCTCTGAAAATACTAGACATCAACACTCGTCCGACTATCACCGATACAATGTCTGGCGCAAATTTTGAACCACGTAGATTGAATTGATGCCATGCTGCGCCCCTTCTCACAATCTTGCAGATCTTGCAGCAGATTTTCCGGATAACCCAGTTTTGCATCAAGTAATACACCCCGCATTGAGTTTCTTTACCGCTCAATTGACAGCAGCTGCGACAGACGTCAAGGCGCGTCTTCACGAAGCCCCGCATCCACCTCTCAAAGCTCGGCCGGGTTCATTTGAGACAAGGGGAGATCCCGCCTTCTGCCTGCCGGTACTGCCACCCCCACAAGATAGATACAGTACTGTACACATGTGATAGATTTATTAGCTCGTGAACTCGTCATTAAGGAACCAAGTAAAAACGCGACGAATGACTTCAGAGAAAGTACTCAATTAGTGGCTCGCAATTCTCTGTATGGAACACATTGTTACGCGTTCTACATCGGCATTCTGAAGGTGCGCAAAGCAGTCCGGCGCCACCATTTGCGTTCACCGCCGATCGCAGCGCAAACTAGATCGAGAACCATTCGACCGCCGACCGCGTTTAGTCGAACTGAAGCTTCGCACACCGAAACGGAATAGAACTTCTTCAGTGACGAAATGGACGCAGAGGAGGACCAAATGGTGCGCATTCATATCTCATTGGAAATAGAGACGATTAGGTTCTGGATCGACGGGGAATGCTAACCATGAATTATGATACTCGCAGGACCTTGGTGTCCTTAGACAACAACTCATCCACGCGTGCCGAACCGACAATATCGAAATAGTTCAGGACTTACTGAAGCAGATTGGGGATGAAGACAAGTTCTCAGACTTCTTCAACAGCGCGAAGGACGGAACGGGCAATTATGCGTATCATGTGGCTGCGCGGGCAGGGAGCTGTAGGTTCCTTTCGCATCCTCATCACGCGCTCCCTTTTACTGAGCCAGCGACGATCACGGATCGCGAAACATGAAATTTCATGCCCCAATCCGATATAAATTCAAAACGTCTAACCCTCTACTCTGTCATAGACTTCGTCATCAAAGAAGTTCTCAACGAAGCCGCGATAGAATGCGACCCCGTCAACAACCAAGGCGACACACCGCTACACTCCGCAGTCCGCTGGTACGCCGAGGAGCAACGGGACCCGTCAAGATGGGAAAACGCCAACCTTCTGATCGACATGATGCTCGAGTGTGGCTCGGACTGCCACGTCAAGAACAAAGCCAGGCAGAACGCCATGCAACTCATCGACGCCCTCATGCCCGAGAATACGAGCGTGAAGGAGCTCTTTCAGCAACACTCTGATGCCAACTTGAACCGTGGGGATTTCTTCGACGCGGGCGCCAACTCTGCTTCGGCTTCCGCTGCGGGGCCACAGACTAATGGCGGGTTCCTGGATGCGAAGCCGGAGGAGGATGAGGATGCGGAGTTTAGTGGTAGTGATGAGGAGGAGAGGGAGGAGTGGGAGAGGCAAAGGGCTGCGAGGAAGGGAAGATAAAACGCCGCGGGGCGTGGGAGTGGAGGAGAGAATGGAGTGCGTTGAGATCAATATGGGCTCTTTGCGATCAAACGATCGGAACAGCCCGAGGGGGGGAGGGGGGTATTGCGAGGCAGGCACTCTTGATGCTGATGGCTAGATTGTCCGGTTCACAAATAGAATATATGAAATCAGAATTTAGCGATACAAGGGGGGTTTTCCTTTTTCGAAATTCACGTTAATGTGTTTTCACGGCAGAGACAAGATCAGCGATTTGAAAATCGCCCCTCGTGCTAACCAAATCGAAGGATGCTGGGGGAGGTTCTCAATTCGCTCGGCTACACAAAGAAGAGCTTTAAGAAAAACACGTGATGATTAAATGGAGAGCTTTGCGTGCTAAAGAGAAAATGAGCACTCGCTCTTTCCGATGCAGCGATTTTCTAATTGCTATCAAGAGTAACTTAGTTGCGGGTTCCTAATTGCCAGGGGAAGTCACATGAACCCCACAGCGACACCGTTGGATGCCACATAACCTCAGTTCATCCGCACGCCCTCAAGGAAACCTAGTTCTGGACTCAGATTTACAACATTCTTCGAATTGATTCCGCTGTTTTTTGTCCAATGGGATCTTTTCTAGTTGCCAACGCTTATCAGCCCTGGTGCATGTCACAACAAGTCCCGGGAGCGTTTGGTATCCCTACGGAATGTGTTTAGCAAAGCTTCTGGTGTTTGGTTGCTGTTTGAGCCATTATGAGGACAAACTATTTGAC
Source organism: Iodosphaeria phyllophila (assembly GCA_025802455.2). Lineage (NCBI taxonomy): Eukaryota > Fungi > Ascomycota > Sordariomycetes > Amphisphaeriales > Iodosphaeriaceae > Iodosphaeria > Iodosphaeria phyllophila. Next base: position 10,795 of record JAOYMO020285455.1, on the reverse strand, counting down.
GCTGGGCATGCGTGCTTTGGTGACAATTTCTACCAAGCTCTTTTCGCAACAATGCTTTTCGTTCACAGAAGTTGCGTAGAAAACGAACAAGTAGCTTGGCGTTCCATCTAATCTACATGCATCGTGATGAAGAGATCTGAAAGATTTTGGCTACTATCTCCGTAGCTAGTCTAGCATCGGTGGTGTCGAAGAAGAGCTAGACCACTTCGTGGGGCTGAACCGATGCAAAGATTGACGTCTCCATTTAAGAGATGCGGCAACGGGCGACTACGCGTGCTATGTGAATGAATGGGAAGGGAACAGGGCAGCTGAAGAGTGAATTCGCCCATCCTCAGAGAAAAGAAAAAACTCCCCAAACAGGCAGATACTAAACTCAATAACCCCAAAACCCTTTTCCTGGCAGATCAGAAGCGCTATAACAAAGAGATCAAGGAGCCCGGGGACCGTATGGTAGAGTTATAAAAGGCCTAGGCAAAACTGGGCCCGCTGACGCGGATTCTTAGCTTCCAAATAATAGGATGAATCGATCGAGCTCCGCAGTCGAGGCTTGATCTTGATGTGTTGTCACCGCCTGTATGCATCAGATGTGTCAATCACGGATTGAGACATACGGGTAGGACAGACAGTTAGGGCAAGTACCAACAGAGTGAAGTGCATAAAAGAGAAGGGAAATCATATGAAACCGTGCCTATAGATGTTGGGAATGAAAGTCGGGAATAAGGAGACAGGACCAGCACGGAAATCGCACTGCAGTCCTCAAGGCAACAACGAGGTGGAACAACTAGTTAGTGGGTGCTTGTCGATTTTTATTCTAGCGCTCCTTCCGCGCACAATTCACTTTAGGCAAATCGCATTCGTATATACCTCTCTATGTGGTCGAGCTTTTCCTGCAACCTAGCTCATCTTTCCACCATCCACTAGGACATACACAGCCATTCGTTCACATTTCTGCCCGTGAAAGAGTGCATCAACCTACCCCCATCTCACATCATTACACCCAATAAGCCTTCATCTGGAAGCAGTTTTCACTTTATAATGTTCTTGCAAGTGCAGCTGGTAACATATAAAGAAACTTATCTCTTACCAACCTTACACCTCCGCTTGTATCGACTCAATCTCAAAACAAGTTCAACAATCCTCTTGATTTGGCACAGAAGGGATCGCATTATAACAAGCCATCTTTGAATGCAACCGAGGGTGAAATATCTGCCCCGCCCGACTTTCATGAAGTGCTGTTTACAACACATCATCGATTGTCACATCCCGCATGAGCTGGGACACACGGAATTGACGAGGCCGCTATGCTGGACGAACAAATCCAAACGCAAGAGAAATATTAAGGGGAAACAGTTCAATGGTCAGCTGGACTGGAAAGAACAATAGAGCCTTCGGTCGCTCGTTCTGTACCTTCAGGGCGAGCAAATGGAGGAGCAACATCAGAACGGGCACTACGCGCTCTCGCCATATGCGACACAGATCGTAGCCCCAGCGGACTGCGAGGAAGAATTTGGTGAGTTTTATTAACTTTGACACGTTCACGGTTCTGAACAAGTCATTGATCCTCTTTGTATTCCTTATGCACTGCAATCTTTTATTTTTCCTACTGGCTTTTGGGGACTATCAATCTACGATACCTAACGTAGCTTCTCTCTGGCACTTTGGCTCTCAAATACTTCATGTCACAAGAAAAACAAATGGTGTCATAGTCCTACCGGAAAATAGCTTCTTCCACATTCCCCTGGTGCACCTCCTCTGCTTCCTTTCGGTACTTCTCAGCTAACCAAGACCAGCCGGCGCCTGCATGAACTTCACCTTCCAGGGCAACCGCAACAGATGCTCTCGGCATCTACAAGACAACTCTCCTCCCTCATCAACCCGGGAAACGAGCCCCGCCGGTTTTGCGCCCTCTCGCGCATCGAGGATCATTTGCCCATGCTCGCAGGTCCGCTCAACTGTGAACAGTCCAAGGTATGGGACGAGTGGTACGTTATTCGAAATTGTTTCCTCTTCGTTCTCTATCTCCAGTACGTGAACATCAACTGACCAGATATAGGCTGTGGATGCGCTGATTCACTAAAGAACGGTGGCCCCACAATCACAACTACACATTGGAATTGGGTGGGCGTTTGGGTACACGAGCTTGTTTGCTTGTGACTCTTGTCTAATCCTTGGACCTATGCCAGGCCCTGCGCCAATTGCCACTACCAGGGCCTGCGCTGATTGTCACATCCTCGTCTTTTGGCCTGCCCTGGTAGACACTGCCTGCGGGTGTCTCCAGCGGGTTGCGGATGCATTCAGCATTCGCTCACACCGTCACATTCCGGCTGACCATGAATTCCTCGCGAGTCATGTGATCGAGGAGCTGCGGCTATGAAGCCGAAACGGAAACTGGTCCTCGCGGACGATATCCCTTTCAGCCGCGAGTATAAGGGAGCTGATGAGAAAGGACCGGCCCCGAGGCTAACACAGCATTCGGAATCTGGTCATCTTCCAAGAGGTTGACGTTGAGATGGGGGAAGATTGAATGAGGTTTACTGGGTGACTTTATCTTATAAATCAGCTCGGCTATCGCTATAAAGCTAGTAGCACTACTTTAATAGATTGTTTGGGACTTGGTTGGAAGCTCTTCAGTTTATCTAGAATGGTGATATCGATAGCTTATGTGCATCTCGTGATCAAAATTGGATAAAGGTGTCAAGGGCTCAGGGTCCTTTAGCTTGTAGATTTCCTTTTGTAAGACACGGTGAAGTAACCGGAGTCTTCCTCCAGGACATCCTTGCACTATTGTGTAGGACAGCTCCGGGTTTAAATCGCATTGGCAACCGCATTCATGTCCATCATGGAGCCGTCTTCGAAGACATCATAACCCGGCTTGTCACTATCGCAGTCTAGTGATCTCGCTTTGATGGCATCAATACTAAATAGTTGGGAACGCAAGGGCTCTGCTGACTCTCTCAGAAGTTAACACATTGATGAGGTATTTTAGCAGGCGTGGCACTACAATACGCGGTTTCTTCGTTTTTTGCAGGATGAAAAGGAGGGTGATAATCATCGAATCATGGCACGCTTGATGGTTCGAGTGCGTGCGAAGTATTTATAAAGGAAAAGGAGGCGAGTATTGGCAAGTAATAGGTTATCCTATACAGTGTCAAGGTCCACGGACTGGCCTAGCCCAAATTCGCGGGCTTCGTCGAGACTAGACTTTACGAATACCGGACTAGGACTCGATGATCATGCGCAGCGAGAGGGGGTACCTTGACCCCGTTCAATCTTGTATTTTCTAGAGATTTTAGTATAATTTTCTTATTGTATTGGTAATGCATATACACGATCCAGCACTGTTTGGTCAGTTCACCCTCCGATGATCCAGGCCGTTCTAGCAGAATACTCCCAAACTTATGCCACCACTTGAGTTGACACGATCTAGAAGGCGGTCTTTGACCGGGAAAATGCGTGGCCAAGACTGAGGGTACCGGCTGGACCATCTTCGTCAGCTACTTCGTAAAAAGGCGGGTTCTGGAAAGGCAGGTTGCTATTGACTGCTGCAGCGGCGAACATAGCCAAAATTATCCCCTTGACTGCCAAGTGGCCTCATTTCACCAAAAATCGCATTGAAATTTTATAGATTGGTGCCAGTTCGCAGTCAAGGGGAACCCTGTAGTTATGTGTCACGTGATGTAACTTCGGTGTTTACTGCGGCTCGTCGTGCGACTGGTTTCGAAGATGCGTATTGTTGGCGGCCGAAAGCTGGAAGATATCTTCTCCCATTTACCATTGCAATGCGATAGGTATCCTAGGCAAGCCAATTGGATCGTACTTCGCGTGCTGTAAAGAGACTGGCCAAGAAATATTGCCAATATCGCACGCGACAGCGCGTGAAGAACTTCTGGTAGCCGCAAGAACGAATGAAAATCGTCAATGGGCAAGGGGACCCTAGTCGACACCTGCGTCATCGCTCATGCCTGTCCAAATTGGCTTCCAACTTCCAACTTCCTCCCCTCAAACCGCTCTCAGGCGCTGAATGGGGCAGCGGCTGGCTCCTGGGGACAGGCGCTGGACGTCATGGGCTTGAAGGCGCTGCTGATCGCAATGGGGAAGCATTTTCACCGCGCGTTTCCTCTCGTTCATTTTGATAGAAGAACCGACCAGTTATATCCCCTGAATTGGATTTCTTGAAAAGACTACTAGATTTACCTATAGTGCCCCTTATCGCATAACCTGCTCTCAACCTTAGGTTTCACGCGAATGAAATCCCAGATATCAATATAACCTATTCCTCTTCGATTAGTCTCTGGCTAAACCCCCTTCAATAATCCGAATCTTGGTCTTCGCTATCGTCTTCATAATACTCGCAGACTGGCTGTTTCGCGACTTTAATCTGAATTGCTTGAGGATATGCAAAGGGAACAACTTATCAGCCAGTCCAGACCGATCAGAACCGAGTTGAACTGAACGTGCTAGTTAGCGGCCTTGGCAAAATTTCTTGCATACCAAGTTACTGTTTTACGTCGAATTTGAATACTTGGCCCACTGGATATAACCCGATCGACATCGACGCTACCATCATTCGAACCGAGCAAACTAGTCAATTGATGCAGAATTCCGTTCGCTGAACCTTGCCGACCCATAATACCTATCCAGAGGATATAATTCAGGTGGAGGATCGCAAAGTGTGAAAGACAAAATTGAAAGAATTTCTCCGTCAAGTTTACAAACTGTCTGGCGCAAGGCGTACTTTATATCGTTGGATTGACACAGGGCATCTCAAATCGCGACTCAATCGACTAAGTCTACCGCAAACGGATCATGAAACCGCACAGCAGAAGCCATGAGCCTCATCGATCATATCGGCAGCAGGGAAACCGGATAAACACAGCGGCAGTTCTGGCATGTTGGATACAGAACACAGCCGCTGTCGTATATCCCAGCAACCACGATCTCTACAGGTTCAATTATCTGAACCGTAACTCGGGCTTCGTACATCACTCCCGCGCCTTGTCGAAGAGCGAGAATCCAATCCCCCTGAAGTTCACCAACAATTGCCCAGACACGATATGGCCGGGCATCATGACGCAGCACGGCGAAGGCCCGGAGTCCCATGGCTTCGAATTGGCTCCTGGTAAGACCAAGAGCATGACTGTGGGGCCCACATGGCAGGGCCGCTGCTGGGGGAGGACAAATTGCACGACGAGCGGGGAGGATACAGCGCAGTGCTTGACGGGCGATTGTTTTGGAAAGATGGAGTGCGAGTACGGTGTATGTAAGAAGCCGCCAGGAAACATATATGGCGTTGCAGTTTGGACAAAAAGGAAAGCGTGGAAAGCACTGGCACTAATTCATATACATATCACAGGGTTCCTTACCTGTGACACTGGTCGAATTCAACTTGGCAGGTGGCCCCACAGGCCGACAATGCTACTACGACATCTCCCTCGTCGATGGCTACAACCTGCCAATAGGATTGGTATATATACCAGCGGCTAACACATCGGAGCTTCCTCCCAACTTCGTCAACGCCGCGTGTATCGGAACAGCGGGTTACTTAGCGGCGCCCAATAGAACGGGCACGTATTACTCGAACTCGAGCTATCCGATGCCATGGGAAACAGCACAGACCAACGCTGACGTGGCCGACTGGTGTCCGTGGGATCTGCAGGCCTTCCAGCCGACTAAGCCAGGCGACGGCGTGTATCCCTACCCGGACGACAACGTAGAGCGGCCCGTCTTCGACCCATGCAAGAGTCTCTGCGCCGCCACCAACGACCCGGCCGACTGCTGCACCGGTAAGTACGACAGTGCCGCCACCTGCCAATCGAACGAGTACTCTAAGGCGGCCAAAGCTGTCTGTCCTGATGCTTACAGCTACGCCTACGACGACCAGGCGTCCACCTTCATCATCCCGTCCGGAGGTGGGTGGGATATCGTGTTCTGTCCGGCGGGCCGCAGCACGAATATCCTCGCTACGTTCGGCGATCAGCTGCGCCAGATCGCGGCTAGTGGCAAGATCACCAGGAAGATTCAGATGACCGCTATGAACGTGACGTACATCGAGTCGGTTCCTAGTGCAGCGGCTCGCGTGGTTGCAGCTATGGGTATGCTACCGCTAGCCAAAATTTCAGCGCTCGCGGTGTTTGTCGCGGCGTTTTTGTTATGAACATGACTAGATGGAGAGACGGATGAGACCCTTAGTCGCGACCTCTTCGCGAGAGGTTTTCGGATTTGACGTTGTTTCATTTTGGCATAGCATATGAAGGACTAGTCGCATGGCCAAAGAGAGTGAGGCGCTCACAGCGAACGGGCTGCTGGCATTTGGAAATGGGAGAGAGTCGCTCGAGAAACCGGGCTTAGACTAACGACGTTTCTTCTCCTGCTTCCCTTTACCGCGTCATGTCCTCTGCCTTGCTAGATTTAGAAGTAACCTCAAGGAATAGACAGTATACAATGATATCCCTACAACCATTATCCACACATGAAACCATCACAGATTGTTTGTGCTAGCTTCCTTTGCGTCTCCGGTTCTCCTCGCTAGGTTGTCGGAGAAAAAGACGCGCGTTACCAATTCGCAACCTGTACTGGCGCTCACACGAAATCTCCTGATTTTCGCGCAGGCCAGCGTCCTCCTCAGCGTTCTTTTTCTCTCCTAGCCATGTAGGGGTTCGATTGTAGATAGGAAAAACTCCGCGTTCCAATTACTACATCCCAACATGACGATCCCGCAAGGCCGCGTACTTCCTGGTATGAAAGTATGCATATTCACGCATGCTGACGAAGCTCGCATTTCAGCGCACTCGACGCCAGACCGAGCTGTATACTAGCGCGCACACAGCCACGCGGGTCAATGAAAGAGGAAATGTCCTGGTTAGATATACACGTACGCTTGATTGGACTGCCATAAGGGTCATGCTATTTGCGAAGGCGTTCGTGCGATTTGCAAAAGCCTTGGTCCTGTCATGAATGATATCTACGAGTAATTACCGTAATGGAGTGAGGTATCAAGCTAGGTGTGTTTCTGTTGTCACATGCTGAAGTCGCGCTGCTGCCGCCTTCCCATAGCATAACTTTAGTGCTATGGTAATCGTCAGTTAAGAAAGCAAAACGCAACTTTCCAGAAGGGAAAAAAAAGAAATCACTTACCAGTACTGTGCGCGTTCAGTTATCCGCAAATCGTGGTTCAACGTGAACGAACACAGCACTGGGACAAATTCAAATTTCTGTTGCGCAGAATATGCACTGCGTTTTTGCTCTTGATTCCAGCATGTTCTGTTGAATGATAGATAGCGCTACAGAACTCTTTGCTCGCCAGGTTCAAGATTGATAGGTCCGGCCTTAGGTCCCTGACCCCTCGGTGGTAGTTGTGCTCCTTCTCGCTCAGTTTGATGGAAGTGGCCGGCATGGAAAGCCTTTGCATGGTCTACCTATGATACTGGCTACACAATGCTGCTCAGTTCATCCCGAGGGAACGAATCCTTCAAGCGAAAGACCTTGGGTTGTCCGAAACCGGGTGATGTATCGTAAGGAACGCATGCGATGAAGCACAAGTACGTGCAAGTGTTCTTTACCTTCGGACGATTTCCACATGTCCTGGTTTCGTTTATATATCCTATACGCAGTAGCACCCTCTCAGATAGATATTCAATTTAGAGGCTTTGTAGAGAGGAATTGTAGATCGTGTCCTCCTTTCCTACTCGGATTCTGCGGGAACTGTTTTCATCGGTCTGCTTAAAAGTTGGATCAACCTCCACAAGGAATACTTACATTCATTCCATTACATATCTACCACACGCCTCAGCGAAATGGTGCACGATTTATATCAAGTGACGAATCTCATCATGCACGACCATAACGGGAAGGCCCATCCAGTGGATTTGTTCTTTATTCCTTTTTATTGGACTACAAGTCTAGCTTTTCAACTCGAGGTACTTGCTCTTTCTACAGCCCTAAGGGCTATCATTTGCCCGGAAAACATTTCCTCTCCTTTTCCGGGCCGCCCCATCCAGTTCAGTTGGCACATCCCGTAGTGACGTATCCCTATCCCCATCAGTCCACTACCAACCGACGACCTGACATTTTCTCCATCCAGGCTGGATCTCGGGTGATGCCTGGTGCCCTTGGCAGCGGAAAGTACAATGAAACACCCCACTTTTTGATGCCAACTGAGGAAACCCGGTTATCCAGACCATCCTCGAATAACCATGTCACATCGCGTTGCCCCTTGCGGTGCACTGCCATGATGGGTTACCACGTTCATTTGTTGTATGCACCGACCGAGTCTACCTTGGTGCTGTCCATCCATCCGTTCATCCATCCATATGCCGAATGCAGACCCCCCCAAAAAAAAATCAATGAAGCCAGTCTTCACTACCGTAGAACGCCTTGCATGATGGTATCAAAAAATGTAATGAATGTTGTTGACAAGTAAATGAGAAACGAGAGAAGAGATCGCGCCGAGATGTATCAAACATCTAGTGTCTTCTCCACGACAGTAACGGCGCTGATCTTCTTCTCGTCTGTCTCTAGTCGGATGGCGCCCTCCCGGCGGAAGAGGTATCGGCATCTACGTACAGCATTAGCATTCCAGCAATGATGACTTGAATGAAGTGCAGGGCGTCACGGGGTAAAACATACACTTGAGTCGCAGGCTCATATAACTCGATAATAGCCACGATCAGAACAAACATCGACACCAGGCTCAGAATGACAAGATCCGCATGTCTCCTCGCCTGACGCAGACTCTCCAGATCAGCGTGCAGTCGGCAAGGCAGATGCAGAAACCAGAGCCTTGCACCCTCCGCCTGCAGATCGGTGACTGTGGGGCTCGGGTCCTCTGTCCTGGCCGTCATAGTTTCCTCCTGCTCGTTCTGCCTCCTGTCGTCCGCAGGGGCGATCTTGTGGGGATACTGTAGACGGTGTCGCGATATCGCCGTGTTGATGCGTGATGATGACGACTCGGTAAAGGCGAGCATATAGGGCTTCTTGATGGCGTTGAGAAGCCGGTTAACCGGCGGTTTCCCGGCGAAGATATTGGGAAGGACAGGTAGGAAGGGTCGGATGTTTCCTTCTCCCTTGGCATGCATCTGTGGTGGGTGTTCCAGGTGCGGCCGCTCTGCGATCGCTACCACATGCTCCAAGCCAACGTGCATTTCTGCGGGGGTCGGCACCGCGGAAGTCCATGATGCGAGCGTCAGAACGCCAAGAGTGATTGAAAACTGCATTTTGACTTTATTTGTTGATGTGTGTAGATGTGCGCGCTGAGCCGCCAGAACTTTTGTGTGTGGAAACAGATGAAAAGATGGTGTTTCTGGCGTAGGATGGCGCACTGCAGTGGTCGAAAGATAGGAAAGATTGATGGTGTGTGTCTTGCTCCTTCTAGTATGGATGGGAGAGATTAGACGGGGTTGGGGAAACGGGCTTGAGAGACAAGCCAAAATCTAGTCGCCGCAGGAAGAGATCCTTCTGGGCCTCCGAAAGCTTCGTGGCAGGTGAAATTTGGAACAAAATCGATCAATGTCTCAGATGAACTCGGCAGGGTCCAGAGACTCGAAATTGGCACGAAATGAAGTTTGGGGTAACGTGGGTTCTTGTAGTCCAGGGTTGCGCTTACGGCTGGCCGGATGCGCCTTACTCCCTCTCGCAGATGGGCAGCTCGGGCAGAACTCGGGGGTTGATGCGCGCCAGGTTAGTTGACGGAGGAAGCCAGTGACTAGCAGCACCTCGTACCGGGTAAACCAACACCAAAGCTCAAGTCCGACTTGTCGGAGAGACAGTTCAATTAGTTCAATTGTAGACGGCAGCGACGAACAGGGCAAGCTTTGGTCCTGCTCATTACAATTGCGAACACCAACGAGGCTGAGCTAGGGCGATGCTGATATAGTGCGCGTCCGGTAGTTCTTGCTGAAAAGCTTTGATCGTAGTTGTGATAGGTAGATAAGAAGGAGAGGATAAGCGTGGGTTATGTGGTGAGTGCGACTGGCCCTTGTTACACGGATGAGGCGTCTAGACCAGACGACCCTTCGACAGCCGGTAATGTTACAGTAGCGCACGATACCACTCCTCGTAGTTCCTGGGCGTTGTTTTTCTCGATCGTTCCAAACAATCTCCACCCAGCTGGACTGAACGTGCTCCTGTGACAGTTGTCACAGACCCAATGACTTATTTTTGCTAGGGTCCCAAGCTGATACACGCATGAATTGTAGGAGGCGGTCACTCGCACTATGGACGAAAGAACAAGATACTATCCGCTAAGTCTTTAAATCAAGGCAACCAGATTTTACAAGCGGAAAAACCCGCAAGACCGACAAAATATCCCAGCCAACCTAAATAGGGGCATTGTTTCAATACGACCTCTATAGATTACCTATTCTAAAAGCTGCCTAGTCCATTGTCATATTTAGGAACATGGTGGAACGAGTTGTCGGTAGGAACCTTGAAATGCGCCATCAGCTTTGGCCCACATGTTGTTCAATGTGCAAAACCTAGCGCCAGCTAGCCAAATGGTTAGCGCAGCAACTTGTTTCGAGTGCACCTCAAGACAGGGTTCAACGAATCGCACAACGTTTCCTCGAGTCCCCTTGGGCTTGACAGCTGCTCCAGAGCTTGTCAACTCACGATTCGGTCGGTTCTCCGGACCTCAACCCTGTTGGACTAGACAAGCCTTGAAGCCTGGTTGAGCAAAACAGCAACAGGTCAGACGCTCACGGCCCCCAACTGACGGCAGCACGTACTTAATCTGGCTACGGTAGAAGGGAGTTCGGACATAGCCCAACTATTTTTGCAGGTTGTGTTTGACATTGTAGTC
>JAOYMO020282602.1:0-28795 GCA_025802455.2 Iodosphaeria phyllophila | reverse complement strand
CCTTTTAATTATGGTAGAATTGCGAGAAGAAGTAGACAATGACTTTCAAAGCTGACCTAACCGTATGTAGTGTATGGAAGAAGATGAAATAGGCAGGATCAAGCAATCACTGAAAACTTTGTATAAATCCGGCGACTTACTACTTCACTTACTTGAAGATCTTCTCAGCTTCTCTAAGAATCAGATTGGCCAGCAATTAAGCTTGGATGAGAAGGAGTTTAGGCTGGGAGATATTCGCTCTCAAGTCCTAGCGATCTTCGACAAACAGGTCCGCGACCGCCAAATTAATTATTCCGTCCGGTTTCTCAACACGGAACCCGGGAGTCCTTGGCTGCCATCTGTCACAGGGCTCTCCAATCTGCCCGCCATGGGGCCACCCGGTACAGGTAGAGTGAAAGACATGGTTCTGTGGGGAGATCAGCACCGAATCCTCCAGGTCCTGATCAATCTCGTTTCCAACTCTCTCAAGTTCACGCCAGAAGAAGGCTCAGTATCTGTGCGTATCAGATGTGTGGAGGAAATAGAACAATCACCAGTCATCAGCCGAGCCTCGTCCACATCGCGGACTTCTAATCGGACCAGGGTTAAACACAGAGTGAGCTCGGGCTCCGCGAATTCTGTTTTGAGTAACTCAAAGACGGGGACTGCTTTGCTCAGTAAGTCATGTCCCTCTGTGTTTCGCTTTTGTAATTCTTGGCCTAATCTTTCCCGCCAGTCAACCCTGCAGATTTTAAAGCCGGTCCTCAAGCCAACATTCGCGATCAGCCTGCCACTCCACCCCAGAATTCGAAGCTATTTATGTTCGAGTTCGAGGTCGAAGACACTGGACCGGGCATACCTGTCGACATGCAGCAGCGAGTATTCGAACCCTTTGTTCAGGGTGATTTGGGGCTTAGCAAAAAGTATGGCGGAACTGGCTTGGGGCTTAGCATCTGCCAGCAACTGGCCCACCTTATGGGAGGGTTCATCAAGTTGAAAAGCACTGTTGGAGTCGGGGCAACGTTCACCATGCAGATCCCCCTCCGATATACCGACGAAAGGCCATCTAGCGTGGCATCCGAGAGTGCAAAATCACGACCAACGAGCATCGTATCTATGAGCCCGGTCGATGACGTAACCAGACGCAGCTCAGTTAAGAACTCACCGGAAGTCAAGGCAACGGTCCTGGACAACCAGCAGCCACGTCTCGTCGGACTGAGCCAACCCTTCTTCACTGCTAAAACAATGACTAAGAGCCAGATCAGTGCAGAGGAGCAGATGTCCGCCATCGACCGCGCTCTGGCCAACAAGCCAGACTCCAAGCTTCGAGTACTTGTGGCTGAAGACAATTCCACCAACGTGGAAGTAGTGAAGAGGATGCTCAAGCTGGAAGAAGTCTACGACGTGACCATTGCGAAAGACGGCCAGGAGGCGTACGAGCTGGTAAAAGCCAATATGGAGAGGAACTTACGTTTCGATTTGATCTTCATGGACATTCAAATGCCCAACCTGGATGGGCTTCAAAGCACTCGTATGATCCGGAAAATGGGCTACTCGGCACCCATCGTTGCGCTGTCGGCCTTTTCCGACCAAAGCAACGTCCAGGAATGCATGGAATCCGGCATGGACGAATTCTTGGCAAAGCCTATCCGTCGTCCTGCTTTGAAACAAGTTTTGAAGAGATTTGCCACCATTGTCGAGGAGCCCGAGACAAACTCGGTGATGCAAATAACACCCGAGCGAGCAGTCATCGAGAACGCAGCGTCGGAACCTACCAAGCCTCCCGATTCTCCTCTTGCATCCCATGGCCATGTTCATGAGCCTGGACATAAGTAGCCATGGATGGGAGAACCGGTGGCCACTCAGGCACTTGCTACCTTTTCATATTGTATCTATATAAGCGCATCAGGGATGGCTTGCAAAACGACACAGTGGTCAAGGATTCAGAGACAAGTTTCCGTCCAAACTACTTTCTTTCATAGAGTCCTCCTCTATATACCCTCATTGGTAGTTTATGGATGATTCAGGTGCATGACATGCCATGCTGCTGCGTCCGGATGGTCTCATAACCTCAGACATGGAGGTTTTGCTACGGCGGCCACACAGCGAAGTGGAACATCAACATGATATGCCCACGAACCACCAGCCCATACCGAGATGCAGAACAAACGCCTGGAACGACGCACACACCTCCGTCATACTGTGGCGCGGCGAGCCGGGATTCGAAAGGCAAGATGGAAACGACTGAGGGATAGAGTTTCAACAGGGATTAGCGCGGCGTTGGGGCGTTTCTGGCAGGCATTCCTGGTTTCATTTATCAAGCTTTACTTGAGGGGGAGCCCTGCTTTGGGTGTACATATATGTTCCTTTCGAGACGAGCCCAAATCTTGGATGGGATTGATTGAGTTTGGCTTCTTTTTTATCATACATATTTGCTGGATCAGTTCGTCTTCCACAAACGGGCGGGACTTTGGTAACATGGGTAATAATTGGTGGATTGGGACAGAGTCTTGAGAGGGAAGATGGACAGGTGGGGTGCGAGCTGGGAAACGTGACAAGATGAAAATAGCGTTTAGTTGTCGTGTTGTGGAGGAAATATTTGCTCACGTTGCACAGATTGAGTGGCATAGGGCAGTTGGGTGGGCGGAGGTCTGTTCTGCAGAGAACTTCGACGAAGTCATGCAAATAGAAGAAGATGATGGTTGAAGACCACTCTTATTCGATTCTTAGTGTGACTCGTCGCTCGTGATGCGCCCTAAAGGCTATGTTGCTAGTTGCGAGTGCAGGCCCAAAATTCCCACTTGCCAATTGCCTACGCTTCGCTGGACGTTAAGACTGTTCAGTGGTGTGTTGTTTATCAAAAGATCGAAACGCTGGAACGGGGTTGTATGGCATCAGGCAGCAGTGGAGGATTTGCCGCAGTCCTCGCTTTCCCCAAAAAAAGAAAAGACAAAAAGGGAGGACCAGCAAAAAAGTGCATGGCATGGGGTTTGAACTCGCGACCTTTCAGTTCGATGTCGATTACCAATGTCATGCAAGTAAGTACCTTTGGAGAAGGGAAAGCAAAGGTAGCGACCGCATCACAACCAGCAGCGCAAACCCTTCCATCACCACAGCAACTACTGGAACACCAAGAAAAGAAATCGCCAAATCAAACAGCGTGCATGCGATCCGACGATGATGACGATGAAAATCCATTTTGTATCAAGAAAAGAAGTAACTTAAGGAAAGAAAGAAAATGGCAAAAGCTCAGCACACCGGGCACGTTGTATCCGGCCTGGGCGCGCTTCCAGGCCGGCTTCCATACGTGTGTTCTCCGAGTGTACCTACGAAACAGTCTCGCGGCGACTGTTTGCTTCGACGGGGTCGGTGTCGGCAGAGGACGGTTCAGCGACGCACCTAACCACTGGGCCAACTGGGCTTTTGGCCCAGTGGTTGGTGATAGACTCTCGGTTTGTTTGCATACTTAAGGGACCGCACGCCCATGGCTGTCTAGCAGTCGGTACCAATAGCGTGGTACTGTTGTATTGTGTGGTCTGGTGCACGGCGGGAATTGATCAAGGGTGTGTCGTGCTCGATATTGCTGCGGTTTGGTTGAGGGTGCAGATGATGTCTTCTGTTCTCCGTTTCGTTATCATGCCATTTGAAGTCAAGTATGGGCGATGCTTGGCGCGTCTCCTTAACGCTGTATAGTCATCATATCTGCCCTGCGACCCGCCGTGATAGAACGTCGCTCTTTTACAAGTCTGTTGCACTAGAAGTCAAATGAAACTGTCGGGGCTTTAATCTTGTTGACATTCCAACAGTCAACGTCCAGAGAAAAGACAGCACCTACACATGACGACTCGCCAGGATACGCGAGCTGTCCCTTGGCGACACCGACCCCGTTGCTAGTAATCTTTACAGATACCATAGATATCCTAGACGCCCTCGCCCTTCATGTCCTTCTGCATGGGCTTGCTCTCTTGTTGTGTTGGGCTGGAGGGTATTGAACGTACTTGCTTCACACTGGTATCGGTTGTATCGTCAGCGCGCCACATCTGGGAATCTAAAATCATTGATTTAGAAGGATAAATTTTGCCGGTATCATAGTTTTGAGAGGTTTTGCGAACCGGGCGTCCAGCCAGGGGCTCGCTGCTCACAACTATCTCCTTGGTCCGGGTAGTAGGTCTCCATCAGATCTCTCAGATAGGGGATTTTTTAAGCTCGAAATTCCAGCAGGCATAACTCCACTTCAGTTCTAAGATACACCGGATGCGTTGTCCAGCATCGATAGATCAGCTATGCCCACCTTCTAACGTTCAACCCGACATTTTACCCTACCTCGTCTCTCCAAGCTATCTGCAACACTCGCTCGAGCTAACGAAATCTACACCTCAAACCTTTCTCGCCAACACCCGCAATCTCACATATCCCAGCATCGCCTCCCCCCGCATGCCCCTACAGATGACCTCCGCGGTCTCCACGACCTCCCTAACCGCGCTCTCCCTCTTCTCCTCGTCCTCCACCGCCTCAAAGAATCGCTGCCCCATCAACCTCACCCAGCCGTCCAAGCCCCCGCGATCCGCCGGCGTCGGCCTCCACTACCTCTCCACCTTCTCCACCTTCCACCCGCCAACCTGCTTCTCCAGCGTCTCCGTTATCCAGCCCTCGTCGGGGAAGAACCACGGATCGGCTTCGCAGGCGCGCTCCATGCCGACGCGCTGCGCTACGCTCGACAGGATCGCGGCGCGGATCTCAGACACGTTGCCGAGCCCGCCCATCTCGAACGCAAAGGTCCCGCCGGGACGCAGGGCGTTGCGGACGGCGGTGAAGAAGGGAGCGCGGCTGCAGGGGGTACGCAGGATCCAGTGCAGGCCTGCGTTGGAGAAGACTTTGGTGTAGGTTGGGGATTGGAGGGCGAGTGTGTTGGTTAGGTCTAGGGTGTTGAGGACTAAGGGGGGGGGGAGTAGGTCAGTGGATGGGTTTTGAGTTGGGCTGGGAGAGATGGAGATGGAGAGGGGGGGGGGGGAAGGGGAGAGGGGAAGATACCTTGGAAGGCGGCTTTGGATTATAGGTTGGCTTTCTCGGCGCTTTGCTGCGCGGTGCAGATCATGGAGGGTGAGGCGTCGATGCCGTGGATGTGGCCGGAGTCGTGGGAAAGTATGTCTGCTATTTGGAGGTTGATGACTCCGTCTATGGCAAGAGGTGAGTTTGTAGTCGATTGAATGTGCAGTTTTTGTGGTCAGGGTCTTCTAGCGATTGGCTTGGATGGAACTTAGGGCGAGAAGGGAACCACACACCCCCGCAGCCTATGTCCAGTATCTCATCGTCTGGCTGCGGATCCAGCCATTGAATCACCTTAGATGCCAGCTTGGGCACGAAAGACGCCGCTTCTTGGTATTCCTAGTGATCAGGGTCAGTATGGTGATGAGCACGGGTAATGCGGATAGGGGCTGGAAACCTGGGAGGAGCAATGGTCCTTGCTCAGTTGCGCCATGGTCAATCTATGTCTTCAGAGCAGCCCAGAAGAAGCCCCGTCAACCCAGTGGAAAACGATATCGCCTCGCTCCAAGATGTTGGAAACTATGAATAAAAACCGTTTTGCCGTTATAGGCCTGGTCTCTGTTGGAACACCACCGCGTTGGTCCTGCAGCATCGGAGCAGGGGTTCGAGATCCGATCCCGCGGCGGATGTTTGACTGTAAAACAGACATTTCATGATTTGATTTCCCTCAATCAGACCCCCCTTCATCACCTGCTGATAAAACGAAATCCATGTAAGATTCCGAAAAGAATTCCGTGAAAGATGCCTTGCATATGCGAGAAACACCGTTGTGAAACCCGGCCGATGCTCTCCAGCAACTTAACCTTGTATCAGGAACTCCGATAACGGAACATTGTGGACTGCCTACGCCATGCCGTTAGGCAGGTGTCTTTGACCATAATGAGACTGTACGACTTCGGAAATCGAATTGGAAAGTATCGGTGCATTGCAGAAGGAAAAGGCAGAGCACACAATGTCATGAGGCGGTAGAACTCTCTTCCCCCTTCAAGGTGGCGCGGTCCACCAACATATTATGTGGGGAACAGGTGATACAACAGGATCATGATCAATCAAGCCCGTCCATCGAATATTTGCATGCGCACTCTGGATCAGGTATGATGCAAAATTGGTCGAATCTTGTCAATTACAACGCGTAGCGCAGACCCAGAATGATTCCTCTAAATACCCCTACCAAGCTTGGCACCCCATCATGTCCCCCCTTTCCGATCTTTGTACACAACAGTATTGCCCAGGCCAGGGTCGGTCCTTGCTAAATCGTAAGGAATTTGGATGTTTGACTTTTTTTGGGGGATTATGCTCGTAGCCTCCTTGCGTGAAGTTGGATTTGATTTAGAACTCAGTACTTTGGTAGCCTCTGCCCCTTGATCGTGCAAAACATGTTTTAGCACTCCTGCTCCTAGCGCCGTGTTTCGTCAGAACTTAAGGCAGGCATAATTTGTCCTAGTTGCCCTTCTAGATGGTCTCGTTGGCCCCGCTATAAAGATTTGTCTGCTGTGTTCTGTGATCCGTGAAGTGAAATATGTGGGAAAGTGTGTACAGTGGCGATTTCAACTATGGCCAGCCTATCGAGGTGCATTAAATACCTTTAGGTCGAATCCTATCCTCCAATCCTCCTATCCACAACATTGCTATGGATTTTCGTTACCGACATATATGAAATTTACAAGTGCACAATCGATGCGATCCAGCAACCCTTCTACGGGCGAGAGATTCCAATGGTTGAACCGAGCATGACTTATTGTTGCAATCGAATATCAACGGAAAGGCCGAAACCGTGATCTTGAAAAAAGCAAGGAAAATCGAGAAGGAATTACAAATACTGGTGAATACCCGCTATCTATGTTGCGCGGACTCGAGCACAGGTCAGAGCCGAACGCAAGCAAATAGCTATGAGAGTCAAGCGCGGTAGCGTCCGATCACCGGTGTGCTTATTTATCTGTCGAACCATGAGCTTTTCTCGGTTTCGACTCAATTTTCGACGCTATCTACGCGCTTTTTCAGGTATGCTCGACTTGGACAAGTATCATGAATACAGCGGATGCCGAGAGCGTCTCCCGACACCTTTTTCGTGCTCGCTCCTGTGATCGATGGACCGGAGGCCCATCATAGACCTGGTGTATATAAACTACAAAAGTAGGAACGACGAGAGAAATACACGAAAGAACAAAGTCCGAGGCGTACCTAAGTTTCGATCCTGGATTATTTTACCACATGGCTGTTCGCTTGTAGGAGACAGTAGAGGTTGCCGTCCTGAGATATGGTGGGTCGGACCCGGAACGGCGGCTTATAAGAGCAATATGCTTGTGATGGCTGACAGATATACTCGAAGATGAACAAGGGAACAAATCTTCAATCCTCAACGAAATAGTAAAGGGGATGACTATCGGTTAAGAGGAAAAAGTAAAATTGTGACGGGGATAGCAAAGTCAGATTGGGTTGCGTCAAATAGCGAGTTATCGTCACGGGTTTTGCACGAGAGCGGAACATAGTGGCTTAAAGGCCACCACGTATGAACGAACAGACGTAGCAAGGCAGTCTCCTATCCGTAGATGACCTCGGAAGAAAAGCTATGACAGTGATGGCGTCGCTCACCATTCGACGGTGTCCGAGCTGTCTCGGCTTGAATCAACGGGAGGACCACGATGGTTCAGGAAACGCCGGCTAAACGGGGAACGGTTCTTCTACGAAGGCACTTTCGAGGATCGAGGTTATGCTGGTCGAGATCATGACTTTGGTATTTGATATCTCGAAAGGAGCTACAGATCTGTCCTGGAGCGTACTTGATATAGAGTATCGAGGGAAGACTGAAGTGCCGGAAAATAGAGCCACATTTGCGTGTCGCACAACAACAGCAGAGCCAGGGAAGCTACGCTCTATCATCCGTAGACAATAAGCTTCCCATCCACCATGACAATCGGAAACCGGAGCTTACTACGAAACAATGCGATCCCTCAGGAAGCTTTGATGTGCGTCGAAACACGACGACTATAATCACGACGTGAACATCGTGTTGATATATATCGAACCGCCTCCGCCTGCGTTGCCCCAGTGTCAACGCATTCAGCTCACACAAGATGGCATTGTTACGAGGACATTTCAATATTCTATTGACCTTTCTTCCCAGCAAACCTCTCCACAACAGACCCACCCCTTGACAGTGACCTTCACATCTGGTCATCAGACAACCGAGCCTTGCACTCAGGAGCCTTCCTCCAAAGCCAAGACGCTTGGAACGTGCACAGCATCAAGGTCTTCGTCGTCTTAGTCCCCACTTCACCACCACAAGCTCCCGGAGACAATAGCCTTTATTCTGACCTACCTCTTGCCCGCACATTTCTTGCTGCAACTTTCACTGCACTTCACTCATCCCACAATCCAACCCCTCCAAAAATCCTAACCCTCAACTCCGCCCACAATGTCCATTCAGCAGTGGAACAAAACCGTGAGACACAACGCCACCACTACCACCAAAAAGAACAATAACAACAACGGCATTGTCAACATGCAGCAGCAGCAGCCACAGGAGCAAGCCATGTCTCTCGTTTCTAGCGAGGACACCGGCAAGTCTGACTCCTCCCCTGAAGCAATCGAAGGAATCGTCTGTGACGCCCCTTCTGATGCGACCCAGGTAGCTGCTCCGGCTCAAGCCACCAATACCTCGAACCCCTCCATCGGCACTGTCGCCAAGACCTCGAGCCATATCGTCTACACGACCGCCTTCAACTCCTTCGTGGACTCTCCCGTCTACCCACCCGCCTCGTCTGTCCCCCCCATCGGTTACCGTGGCGCCTCGAGCCGCAACGTCTCCATCAACACGCACTTGCGGCACGTCGTAGACCAGTACCAGACCTGGACGGAGTACGACGAGGCCAACGCAGACTACGAAATCGTGCTGGACTGCGTGACGGCGGCAACCATCTTCGGCTGCCTCGACCCGCAGTTCAAGGCCCGCTGGGGCACGCGCTTCGCGTTCCAGGTCGCATCGGACACGCTGGCCGTCCGGCCCGAGTGGGAGTTCAAGGACTGGATGGCGTGGAGCTCGTGGACCACCAGCCAGGACCCCCCGTCTTCGTCGGACGAGTACTTTGATGAGAGCTCCGATGCTATGAGCACCGATGGCGGTGATGAGGAGGGCTGATCTCCTGCTTTGGTGGGCTCTGATTAAGGTATGTTTGCGCTTTTTTGTGTTGTGTTGTGCGAAGGCGAGGAGTTGGATTGCGTGCTGACTTTGTGTTAGTCTGTTTCTCTTCAAGGTGGCAAGACGTCGGTATTCTCTACTTTTCAGTGCTGCGTGAATCTGCTGCGGCTATGCTACCGCTGGAGGAGCACTGTGCTTACTGGCGTCTTGTCCAAGCAAGAGGATAGACTGGTTGGGAATTACCTAGTGAGGGATATTCTCGGAAGGGATGATGGTATGAGTACTCGGGAAATTCTTTTTGGGCCCGTTGAGTCTCTTGACTTTGTTCAGGGGCGTCACGAGGGCGATCACATGGAGATGGAAGATCATAACAAGTGGTCTGATGATGAACAAATGAGCGTTAATATTCGAGGAACGTTGAAGATGGGGTACACAGAGCTGGGAACCTTCCCATGGCTGGGGTGAGGAGGACTTGTACCGCTGGTTACCGCGGGGCGCAACATTGCGAGAGTAGTGGTTGACTCTGTCTGTCACTTCGAGGGAATGGAGCACTGTACCGGTAGATGCAATACTAACACGTAATTCGAATTTCAAGTGACTCTCACCAATCATATCTTGCGTGTCTTATATCGTAGATAATGGCAACAGATGACGGCGATACAGGTCTTCCGACATACTTGGAGAGATGATCAGAGATTCGTGTATCGCGACAACTGGTGACAAGCTCCCAGGGAAAGCTATAGCGACGCACGGATCTCTTGAGGTGCAGTCTGGCGGGAAAATCAAGCAGGTGTCTGGGACAGAAGCATGCGGAACAGTGAGCCACTGCTCTAAAAAGGCCGAGCAGTCTACAGAGAAGGCAGGTGAACAAAAATGTGGAAAGAACGAGTTGGTTCCGACCTTGTACTGTTGACGGTCCTTAGCCAAATGCAGTCTCGATTGATGAAGGGCACAAAAGCTTCTCTGCTGGTCGTTCCGCTCCGACCTTCTGACCTGCAAAATCGAAATAAGCCCCCCTTTTTTGTAGGTTGCTAGTAACGTCGGACGTTCCCGTCCCAATTACCTAATCATCCAATGGGACAAGTGGGACTGGGAATCCGAGCTAAGCCTCATGGAATCTCTTTCTGCCTAGCTTTCGAGGGTATCTCAGCAGATCGAGCCTCAGTTCCCTGCCAGTAAGACCTGCACACCGCAATCAGTAGGACAACTCCATTGCTCATCACCACTTAACGCTGCTGCTCTGCGACTTCGCTGGTTCGATCAGCGCATCGGCGCTAACCTCCAATCCCAAACTCCACGCTTGTTGCCCACCATTTGACCGCTCGCCAGCTCTTTCCAACCCCAAACAACACCGCCGAGGACGCGTTCCCGAACCCGAATCCTTGTTACCATCGCGATTAGTAGCAGTCCGCCATGTCGTCGCTATGTTCGATGCGACTGGCGGAGGAACGGTACGCCCCCAATTAACCCCAGCTCTCTTTAACAATTTCCCCACCCCTCGTCGCTACTCCGCCACTAACCTAGCGTGGAGGAACAGGAAGGCGTGGCGGAAAGACCACCCGTTTGGTTTCTGGGCGCGACCGTGCAAGAAACCGGACGGGGTGATGGATCTCAAGGTCTGGGAATGCGGTATCCCGGGAAAAGAGAAGACGATCTGGGAAGGGGGCGTTTTTAAGCTCACAATGACGTTTCCTGACGGTAGGTTTGAGTTTGGGTCATGACTTTTTTTTTTTTTTTTTTGGTGTTTGTTGTGTGCTGGATACACAGTAGTGGGGATACACAGTAGTGGGCTAGGTTGCTTAATGCTAATGTTTGTTCCGCTCACGCGTCTACAGAGTACCCCACGAAACCACCCAAATGTGAGTCCCTTCCTTTCCCCTTCACACAGAGTCGACAGCCCAACTAATCCCACCCTTTCTACCGCAGGCAAATTCGTACCGCCCCTGTTCCACCCGAACGTGTATCCCTCCGGCACCGTCTGTCTCTCTATTCTCAACGAGGAGGAAGGCTGGAAGCCGTCCATCACCGTGAAACAGATTGCGATGGGCATCCAGGACCTGCTCGACACGCCGAACCCGGACTCGCCGGCCCAGGCCGAGGCGTACAATCTGTTCAAGCGCGATCGTGGCGAGTACGAGCGACGGGTCCGTCGGGTTGTCAAGGAGAATGCGCCTTGCACGTGATGCGAGGGATGGGGAAATCTGTCAATGGGATAGGGTGATCGTGGCGGTTACGCCCGGGGATGCGTGAGCGTTGGGCACGGCGTTTGGGGTGGGGCGGATACCAGGGCGATGAATTTCGTGCTTTTTTGCCAGCAGAGTGGTGGTGGGTGGGCTCGCTTTACACAGAATTGCTTTGCGTAGAGACGCATGAGATTCTCCCGAAACACGACACAGCTTGAACCCAGCCCACTGGATCGCGCTACGAGGGAAGAAGCTACGAAGAGCTGGAACATGAAGCAAAAGAATCTCGATTGGCAGGTATCTGGCATGGCAAAATAAGATTAACCTTCGTAGTACCGGTATGTGGACTATTGTATGCATGGGGGATTTCAACGAAATAGGCGTTCTTCCGGTAGATTGAAAACCATCATATTCAAATCGCTCTACTGTCTCGTGCAATTCTCGTGCAATGCGCAAGTGTGTCTGGTCTGTGATGAAATGCTACAGGATGGTGCTTGGCTGAAAAGAGCGAGTCGAGCAGAACTACCAGTATGGTAACCCTGAAGGCAAGATCCAGCCATTCTCCCATGCTTTGATTTGCAACTGGCAATGAGCCACCTCCGATATCCAGAATGCGGGCATCATGGCGGTCTGAGCAGTATTCCTTCTTTCAAGCTGAAGTCCGATAGCGGCCCCCTCGATACTCAGATACCGGAACGAACCGTACTGCATCCACCCAGCCAATGGCAACCCAGCCAATAAGATCGCATGCCGATCTCGGCGTGCGTGCGATAACAGGCGCATTCAAACAGGAAGCCGACTCACGGCATTCACCAATGAACGACTTGATGCTGAGCCGCGACACTGCTGACACAAGGGGAAAAAAAAAAAAAAAAAGGAGATACTATGTAGAGATAGATAGGGTGCTATCTACGTAGTTTGTTCTGCTCACCGTCGCTAAGATCTGCTATCATATCTACATATCCCGTGCCGGAACAGGAACAGCAGCAGGGGAAGGTCTTCTAACTTTGTAGATTTCTGGTAGTGGATTTCTGCTGCGCAAGAGATGTGACTGACGGGTACTGACAAGCAAGTTTTTTTTGACGTGTGCTCCCTTATCTTGACTCATGTGAATTGGTCTTGGACCCTTGCTTGGTATCAATCAGTAAGCTATCTACCCAGCCCGCGATTAGGGAGTTCGTGGGTTGGCAACAACGGGGTTGTGATTTTCGTTTAGTTTGTGTCCCTCCAATTCCAAGCTCTCGTCAGAGGATTTTCCCATTCACCTAGTCGCCAATATGTGTGGCATTTTTGCCTGTCACTGGTACGTTCGTTGTTCTATTTCCCCCCCTCTTGAGAAACCGCGAATTGGCGGCATTGGTATGGGCATTGGTGGGGCAGCGAGCAACCCCACGTACATACATGGTGACACATCCGCGATTCTGGATTAACCACCACGTTTCTGTGCGACGAGGAAGAAACAGAAACATATGTTGACATCGATACGCGTGCAGTCATTCTGACGTCCGGAAATTCAAGCCGACTGCTTTGCGATTAGCGAAGTCGTGAGTGGCACTTACTTGTTCGTGGTTGGTAGTGCGCGCACTGATGATTTCTTTGCAGAATCCGACATCGAGGGCCTGACTGGAGTGAGTCACGATATATGGATGGCTTTCCCACTTCGTCGACGAATTGTGAGGAATCAGAAGTTGACTCTTGGTGCGCGGACTCTTAGGCGGTAGTGTGATTTCGAACAAAACTAGTATGACCTGAGAAGCCCCTGGGGTCAATCGTTTGATATTGGAAACTAATGCTAGTTTCAGTACTATGCCATGAACGACTCAGCATCGTGGGCGTCGGTTCGTCCCCCCTCCAGCCTTCGCCCTTCCTAGTCTCAATTCCAATTCCAATTCCAATCTCACTCCCACATCTGCTCACACCCCCGCACAGAATCGGGCGCCCAGCCTCTGACCAACGAAGATGAATCCATCGTTCTGGCCGTCAACGGCGAGATCTACAACCACCGGCTCCTGCGCAAGAACCTCAAAACCCCCTACCACTTCAAGACCGCCAGCGACTGCGAAGTCATCATCCCGCTGTACCTGGAGCACGGTCTCGACACGCCCAAATACCTCGACGGCATGTTCTCCTTCGTACTCTACGACAAGAAGCTCGACCGCACCATCGCCGCTCGCGACCCCATCGGCATCACCACCTTCTACCAGGGCTGGTCTGCCGCCGAGCCTGGAGCCACTTTCTTCGGCTCCGAGCTCAAGTGTCTGCATCCCGTCTGCGACAGGATTCGCGCGTTCCCGCCCGGCCATGTGTTTGATACTAAGACGGGCGAGACGACGAGGTATTTCCAGCCCAGCTGGTGGGATGGCGCGCGTGTGCCGAGCAAACCGCTCGACTTGACAGTCGTGCGCGAAGCTTTGGAGAAGGCCGTCCGCAAGCGCCTTATGGCGGAGGTCCCCTACGGCGTCTTGCTCTCGGGTGGTCTAGACTCAAGCCTAGTCGCATCAATAGCGCAGCGCGAAACCCTGCGTCTCAAGAAGCTCGCCCTCGCCGCCAACGGCAACGGCAACGGCAACGGCAACGGCAACGGCAACGGCAACGGCAACGGCAACGCCGAAGCCTCAGGCGAGAACGGGCATGGGCACGAGCACGATGACCCCGATCGCGGCGAGGGCCTCGTCGGCATCGACGACCACAACAAGCTCTCAACCCTGACGTACCTGCCGCAGCTCAATTCCTTCTCGATTGGGCTGCCGGGCTCACCGGACAACGAAGCGGCCCTCAAAGCGGCCAAGTTCCTGGGCACCAAGCACCACGTCATGACGTTCACGATCGAGGACGGGCTCAACGCCCTGTCCGACGTGATATACCACCTGGAGACGTACGACGTGACGACGATCCGGGCCAGCACGCCCATGTACCTGCTGTCGCGCAAGATCAAGGCCATGGGCATCAAGATGGTGCTGAGCGGGGAGGGCAGCGACGAGATTTTCGGCGGCTACTTGTACTTCCATGCCGCGCCGGACAAGGAGGCGTTCCATGCGGAGACGGTGAGGAGGGTCAAGAATCTGCATTTGGCGGATTGTCTGAGGGCGAACAAGTCGACTTCGGCTTGGGGATTGGAGGCTAGGGTGCCTTTTTTGGACAAGGAGGTATATTCTCTTCTCACTCTCACTCTCACTCTCTCCTGTTTCTCTCTCTCTCTCTCTCTCTCTCTCTCTCTCTCTCTCTCTCTCTCTCTCCCGATACCATTTCCTTGTCTCAAATCCTACGAAAAAGAAAAGCCGCTAATCACATCCATCCCTCCTCCTCAAATCAAACAGTTCCTCGAAGCATGCATGAACATCGACCCCTCGGAAAAACTGATCCACCCTCCCCAGCGCATCGAAAAGTACATCCTCCGCAAGGCCTTCGACGTGTCCGACCATCCGGGCGCCGAACCCTACCTGCCCGACGATATCTTGTGGCGCCAGAAGGAGCAGTTCTCGGACGGGGTGGGCTACGGCTGGATCGATGCGCTGCGCGATAATGCGGAGCTGCATGTTACGGATGAGATGATGAGGTGTCCGAGGAAGGAGTGGGGGGATGATGTTCCGGATACGAAGGAGGCGTATGTTTTTTCTGTTTTTTTTTTTTTTTTTTTCTTCACTCTTTTTTTTGGCCTTTTTGGTTTTGTTCTTGCATTTTAGGGGGGATGGAGGGCTGGGGTCTGGGGTGAAGAGTTCCTTGAGGAATCGTGCTGACCAGTACACGGGTTGGGGCGGGGAACAGATACTGGTACCGCACCATGTTCGACGAGCATTTCCCGCCTCAATGCGCCGAGACGGTCGAGCGGTGGACGCCGACGTGGTCGGAGCAGACGGATCCTAGTGGCCGGTGAGTTCTCTTTTTTCTTTTTTCTTTTTCTTCCTCCCCCCTCCTTCTTTTCCCAAATTTGTGCCTACTCTTTTCCCCCTCTTCCGCATGAAGGGCGCGGATCCGCTGGGACGGCTCTGATCGTCAATGCAGGGCGATTTCTACCCATAACGCGAAATACGAGGATGCGTGAACCGATGGGATAGGCCGTGCATGTGTGACTCGTCTGTTGGTGTGAGGATGGTCTGGTGGAGTGGGAAACACGTTTAGGAGTTCCAAAAGTAGGGCTGTGGGACGGTAGAGATAGACAAGTGGGATCGGTGGATGGGTAGATATATAGGTAGGTCTTATCTGGGGAAATGGATTCACTTATATACATGTCAAATGGCTCCGCAGCTTGAATTCTAGTATGCAAGTAGCTCCACACCGGTATGGAGGTGGGCGAATGGATCCTTGGAACGAGCTCTGACACACACGGGTCCCGGTGCGGCAAGACGTCGGATCTGAGGTGGGAATGGCCGGTCGAGCCTTGATTGCTGCAGACATGATGAGTAAATTGACTAGTCGAAATACGCTCGTTGCAAGGCTTACGAAGACGGTGAAAACAGGTTAGCTTGTTAGATTCGAGCTGATCGTTGGGGATATCATAGTAAGGGCAGGGTTAGGGTTCAGGTTACCGGCAGAGTGCAATGCTCAAGTGGTAAGGTTCAGAATCTCAGTGAGGATTAAGGTTGAGGCCAGGAGTCACACTCATGCAACCCAGCAAGACAACGAGCACACATGCACGCAACAAAAAAAAAAAAAAGAACAGCCAAGACGCTCGATATCATTTGCATTTGCATTCGCTAAGCGCCTGATCAGCATGACTCCACGCCGTGATCGCTTTTCCCCCCTCCATTCCTTCCTCTTCCCCTGGGGCCTTCGCATCCCCTACACTGCGTCTAGCATTCCCTTCCCTTCCATATCGACAGAACCGCAAGCACGAGATTGAGCGAGCAAAAACCGCCCTGCGTGCCTTCCTTTCTTCCTTCCTAGCTTAGCCAAGCTAAGCCTTATCTCGCAAACGCCTTTTCTATTACCGTTCCATCTAGTAAACGGGGGAGAGGGGGGCTTCCAATGTCATTCCGCATCCCGGATTTCGCACCATATACATGGGGCTGTCTAGCTCTCAAAGATGAAGCTAGCGCCGACTTTGTGAGTGGCTTGGTCAATCTTCTGGGTGTCGAGGCTGAGACCAAGGCCAAGGTTCACACCACTGCGGAGAGTGACGTTGTAAGCCAGGGCGGCAACACCGCGGTCGTTGATTTTGAGCTGGTAGAGTTATTTTCAGTCAGTCAGGAGTTAGGTGTAACATAGAAGTGAAACTAGATAAATTTAAAAGGAAAGAAGAAAAATAAAAGGGCGTACCTTGGCAAACGACAGAGGATCCAGCTTGTACTTGGTGGCGACCTCCAAACCTACAGCGCTACTACCTTTGGAGTTCCACGAGGCCTTGGCACCAGCCTCGACCTGGCTGTTGACCTTGTGGTAGTACGAAGCCGCAAAGACGCTCAGATTATCCGTCGCAGTCACAGCGGCGCCGTAGGCCGGAGCCTGGTAACCAACAGCAGCGCTGTAGGCCGTGATGGCCGCCTTCTGGACGTTATAGCCGGCAGCAGCGCCAGCAACGAAACCACGATCGCCAACGACAGCGTCGATGTTGGCGGTAGGGCCCTTGAGGATGTCGAACAGAGTGCGGATGTGGAAAGTGGGTTGCTTGAAGTAAAGGTTGAGCTTGGCGCCCGAGGCTCCCGTGGGAGGGAGATAGCTGACGAGACCTTCAGCTTTGAGACCCTTGGCAAGGACATCCGTAAGCTCGACTTTGGTGTCAAGAGCGTTGGCCGTCGTCCATGTTTGGGTCATGTTGAGGCCTGAGGTGTGGTAATTGATTAGTACGACATATGTTGTGGGGAAATGTGGTGGTTGTCGGAGCATAATCAGAGAGCAGTTCAAAGGAAACCGGCGGTATGGCCGGATGTTGAACAAGCCCGCAACCATCTTTGGTGGTTGTCGATGGATTTGTTGTCGTTGAGAAGAGGAGTAAGCAGACAAAGAAGTAGGCGGTTGAAGTGGAGGCTTCTTCATCCCTCTTGCAAAGACCTTGTCTCTGAGCTGGACATGATTGCTGATTCTAACAGCAGTGCCATAGTGGCCAGCCTGGTACACACTTGTCGTACTGTCACGACTATCGCCACACGCGCCCTGGTGGTATGGAATAGGGGGAGAGAGAAGTAAAGATAAAGCGGAATATTTACCAAGGGGCTTGTCAGTGTATTTGGCTTCCATCTGCATGTTGCCCAAGACAAAAAAAGTCAATCCACTGAACCCATTTTACGAGTCAAGAAGAAGAAAAGGGGACAAGAAGTAGGTATACTCACGGTGCCACTGGTAGCCTTGTCGTGGCTACTCTTTCCCGTAACCTTGAACGCGACATTGTTGGGCGTATTGCTCTTGACCTCGATGGTACCCGCCGACAAGTGGTAAAACTCCTTGTTCAGCAACTATTTAATTGTGCATCACACCCATCAGCTTCTTTCTATTCTCGCATGCATTTCCCCTTCTGCCCTTCCGTCATCGTCGATAGTTTCACCGCCCTCGCGATGAGCCTAGTATCGCAAGTCCAGCCCGACTGCCCCGCATATCGAGACGAGCTTCGCATCCCGCCGTCGCGGGCCATGCACGGGAGGTTAGCAACAGGTGCATTCAAGGGGATAACTCACGTCGTTGGCCGACTTGCCAATGTCAGAGAAAGCCGGGACAGACATATCGACGGTTTGCAGTTCGTTATTGGGTTTGTGGTTGCGTTGTGCAAGTAAATCGTGTTCTTTAACTCGTGTCGGTGCAACCCCTCAAAAGCCTTCGCTATCGTACTACTGAGTCGAAAATACTCGATGCTGCTGTTGTACTTATTTCGTGTTCGCGTGCGCGTGTGTGTGCGAGAAAAGAGAGAGATGCGACTGCACGACCCTTGGTTGCTTGTTTGCTATTGCTGTTGCTGTTGTCGCAGTGTGTATATTTTGTTGGGCAAGACACGAGCACAAAAAAATGGTCGCAGAGCTGGGTAAGGTACGGAGTAGGGGTCGCATTGATGCACTTCATGCCACTCACGCTTTTTTTATGGGTCCCATAGAACGATGTGGTGCGGCGCCGGGATGTGGATACTGCAAGGAACGCGTGCTTTCTCTGCTTTGTGTGTCTTGAGTGCAGCTGGTTTAGCTGGCAGACGCGATGAGGGGTGCTGGGACGCGTACGGGTGTGATTGGTTCGGTTGGCGGCGAGGGAGTGGAGTACTGGGCAGCAATTGCTCGCTTCAAGTTACTCTGTGTTGCTGTGGAAAGGGGGGAAGTTGCGATCCTTGTAACACTGGGGTTGTGGGCGCAAACCAAGGCTTGTTAGAGTCTTGAAAGAGAAAATATATCCTAAATTCCCGCCTCTCCACATGAGTTGTTTTCATCCTGGCGATACACAGCACGGTGTGGATAAACGAACTGGACATTATTGGTGTTTGTATCCTCCCCGCAATCTCCAAAGCAAATGCAATCCAAAATCCAAATCACAACGTCTCCCTTTCCCTTTTCCACCAACAGGAAGAATTTATAATCCGAAAATTGATACGACGTAAATCTTCCTATCGCCGCGCAGTTCTAGAGCAATATACGCCACGGTCGTCGGCCAGTTTGAAACGACTGGGTAGACTACGTTCCCGCGTAGCCAAGCACTGTAGATCAAGGCCCGGTCTTGTCTTCGGCCGAGAGCGCCCTGGATGTGGAGAGCGGCGAGAGCGAGGACTATGATTCCGGGGACGAGGACGCCGAGGATGATGCCGAGGATGGTGACTGTGAGCGTGGGTGCGATGGGGGCGGCGGAGAGGATCATGATGCAGATCGAGAATACGAATAAATCTAGTGATCAATGAACGAATGAATGAATGAATAGTCTAGACAAACACGGTAGATACTTTCTTGTTTTCGATTTTTGTTTTGATTTGGCGAGCGACCACCAAGACGATGATAAAATCTAAGAATGCAGGTATAGTAATGTGCCCACAATAAGAAACGCCCATATCAAGCAACATATGAGAACGCGAAACGGTTCTATGTGTATGATTATCTTTGTATGGGAGCTGGCCGCAATCAGTAACCAAGCAACAAAGCTTAGACAGGCCAAAGTCGCCTGTAGGTAAAAATAAAAAAAATAAAAAAACGCTTGCTTTGACTCATACCTCGCACTTTTGGTTGCAGAGGAAGAATACCGGCGTGGTACACAAATCCTCGTATATCTAGCTGGCCGACCAATCACGGTTTTTGCGGAAGCAAGCGTCGTTTTTAGCGTCGTTTTTCGCTACCTAGGGACTGATTGTAGATAAGGAGCGCAGGCGTTACGATGAGAAGACGCAACGGTTAAACCAGCAGGGTTGCGTATTGTAGGCACGGGTTTTAGGGTATAGGGCACCAGAAGGAGCGGAATTGTACGTGGCCAGGCTCAAATTGGCTAGAATTTCAGTGGTCTTGCTTGTTTTGCTTGCCAACCAACTGAAAGATTATGGTGGACGTATAAAAGTTTTAAAAAGTCATTTTGTGTTTTGCCTGAGTTCTTACGTACTTCTATTTTGTTGCTTCATGATTTTTGAGGGTTGTGAGGAATATAGGTCATCACCACAATAGAGAACTTTCACGATTTTAATTCGGAACTGATTTGTTAAGCTTTATCTATATGAAGCTCTTCAAGACTGGTGTCTCTATCGTTTGGCCACACTTGTTTCTATACTCGTTTCTATACTCGTTTCTACCTCTCATCAGATCTTTCCGTCTTGAAACAGTCAAGCGTCATGCCATGCCATGCCGTATCATTCCAAATCTACCAAATTCCAAGCCCAATTCTATCTCCCCTTCCCCTCTAAACCGTCCTACCTCTTCTCCCTCTCCGCCCTTCTCTCAATCAACCTGCCCCCACCCATCCGATCTCCCAACAACGGCACAATCCCCGCGCCGACAAATATAATCCCCAAAATGGCAAAAAACGGCCCCGCAATCCCCTTCTCCCCCACTCCAGTTCCTCCTCCTCCTCCACCCGACCCCGAGCCTCCAGAAACAGACGCAGACGCCTCTCTCAGCCGTCTCCGCGCCTTTAAGCCCTCCTCCGACTTCCGTAACGTCTTCTCATGGCTAGTCCGGTCGAACGCGTAATTCTGGTACGGATACGGATCCCTGCCTTGCCCATCTTCGCCATCGCCCACGCCCTCGTTCGTCCTAGCCGTATTCTCGGACCCTGCTCTGTTGTGCTGGAAGCCTGGATCCACGTACCCCTGTCCCGTAGACTCGCGATGGTGGGATCCGCGCTTTTCGGTCTGGGTGCCCCAGCCCCCGCTGCGGAAGAAACTTGGTGGTGGGCCGCGGAAGGCGGCGCGGCGGCGGGAGAGCCCCGAGGCGGGACGCCCGCCTGCGGTGGCGTGGGTGCTGGCATAGGAGTGGGAGTGGGAGGATGGAGAGGAAGCGGATGTGGCGGAGGGAGAGCCGGGGAGGGTGAGGTCGTATTGGGCGCGCTTGGCGGGGGAGGATAAGGTGGTGTAGGCTTCGCTGAGCCGCTGGAAGCGGAGGGAGGAGGAGGGCGTGTTGGCGTTGTGGTCGGGGTGGTGTGTGTGGGATAGAGTGTAGAAGGATCTGTTTTTTTAAAAAGTTATTCCTTTTTCAGTTCCCTTTTCTATTGTTCTGGGTTGTGAGGTTTGTATTTTTGTGAGGGTATGGGGCTGGGAAAGAAAGACACAATGACCTACTTTTTGACCTCCCCGATACTGGCAGTTCGGGGTATACTCAGGGTCTCGTAGTGGTTTGTCGCGTGGTCTATTGCTTGTGCGCTGGCTTCACGCTCAGCATTCTCACTACTGCTACTGCTGCTGTTATTATCGTCGAAGCTGACGCATGATGCATGAAAGGACCGTAGACGTCCGGAATGGACATTTGATTGCGCTGTATCGTGGATACGAACTTTCGCTGTCGAAACGAGTGCGTGCCATCTCGGACTTCCACAATGGCTACTATGAGCGCAAGGAGGCGCGATGGAACGGGTGATCAGGATCGAGGGGTTGCGCAAGAGGTGGGGTCGCATGCCTCATTGTCTGGTCTCGCTGCGACACCCCGATCTTGGCGTCGCAAATACCGGATGTTCTAGACAGCGTTTCTGCAGGATATCTATGGATATGCCAGATATGATGAAGTCCTCGCCAACAGTCGAGGGAATTGACGGTGTGAAAGGGGGATGAGTCGCGATGCTTATCGATTGGGAATGTGTGACGACATGTGGCTGCGTGCTGTATGAGTGCGGCACTGTGTGCACCATAACGCGAAAAAGGAGTTAGGGGAACGCGTTACGGTAGTTATAGTTCCAGTTTCTGTATTATCTCCTAGATTCCTTGAGCCTATCAAACATCACCGCCACCTTGAGGTTCCAATATAGTTAACTGCCTTGGTGTAAGAGTTGGACAAAGCACTAGAACAAAAGATCCCAAAAGATACGCTTTTTGGTTTTATCTACTTAACTCGAACTCTTCGCTCCTTGCGACTATCTACCGTTTGTACGCCCTCTGGTTTCTAGTCCGCTCCGTCTCTGCTCCGCGGTCTTTTCTTTGCCAACGCAAGGCCCAATTATCATCTCTACGTCCCCTTGGTTCAATCATCTCTGATCCGCCTCCTATCTTTCTTTCCTCGATCACCAGTCTCTAGCTCCCCCGGTTTCTCACCTTACCATTAAACTCAACATCCGCCACAACCGCCCATCAACACCAACATACCCTCCCACTCTAGACCTTTCTTGGTCTACCCCACAGAAAATCTTGCCCATCAATCTCTCCATTCAGTCCTGTAACGCACCATCATTGTTTCCATGCTTATCCCGTGCCGCTGATATCTTGTTCTTCTTCCCGCGCCTGCACGTTGCTCCTCGACATCTAGTGTTGCAGCATCTATTCCATGTTGACAGGGCTTGACGGTGGTGCGGCGTGACCGCCAGTCGAAGACGTGCCACTTCGTGCGATACGCTGCTCACGGGTGAGGCGACGCCTAGGAGGAATCAGCGCATTCTGCAGCGGATCTTTAGAGGAGACGAGAGACCGCTGCGCCTGGATACCTACACTGTTGTATACAGGAGGCGCCGGGGTCGTGCCTGGAACGCCGCGACGTGGCTGCTGAGGACGAGGGCCTCGTGGCCTCTCAGAGGATCCGCTGTTTGTGCCTGAGCGCCGATTGGGGCCGCTGTTACGGCTGCCACCGTGATGGGGGCGGCTTGGTCCTGTTGAGCTACTGCTCGTAGCAGGAGGGCGCGTAGCTGTGGTGGTGCTGGTAGTCGCAGGCGAGAGCGGGCTTCTCTCGCTGCCTCGCCGGCCGCTGTGGTGGTCACGGCTAGATAGCGTGGCATCGGGGCCGGCGTAGTGAGACCGCCAATGATAGCGGTTGGTATCCTCGATATAGCTGACGATGGATCGGCGACTAGACTCGCGCCGTCCTAAGCCCTCGCGGCGAGGGAGCGGAAGACCCGTGTGAGTGCGGCTGGGAGCGACGCTGGGAGTTGCAAGTTCGGATTCGTGGTGAACACGATGAAGCGGACCCATACCACTGTAAGTGGTGTATGTTGCGGTGTCCCGATGGGCCGCGCGACCTTGATAGCGACCGGGCTCCACTGAGCCACTTCCCGAAGCAGTGCCGTACCTGGAGCTGCCCCGGCCTGGCTGCCGTAGCGTGCCAGGTGCCATGTACGCGCCGGAATTGCCAGCTCTGGATGAGGCATTGTGCTGCTGGCGACTTTGAAGATCCGACTCGTGAGAATGCTGTCTTTCCAAATCCCGCAGCGCCTTGCGGGTGAGTTCATGGGTTCGTTTCTCCGATGATCCGCTCTTCCGGCTGCTCTTCTTGTCCTTGGTTTGCGTCGTTCCTTGGACATTATCTTGACCGTCGCCCTCTTTCTTGGAACCTCTGCGGACTACTTCGACGAGCTTGCCCTCCTGGTTCTTGTGGCGGACGAACCGGAGCTCTTCCCAATCATCCTTGGACTTCTTAACCCCTTTGTTGCT
This sequence comes from Iodosphaeria phyllophila, assembly GCA_025802455.2. NCBI lineage: Eukaryota > Fungi > Ascomycota > Sordariomycetes > Amphisphaeriales > Iodosphaeriaceae > Iodosphaeria > Iodosphaeria phyllophila. The sequence continues at coordinate 5,499 of JAOYMO020282602.1, read as the reverse complement.
GTTGGCGGGTCTGTTGTTCACCGCAGGCCCGTCGGCAGAGGTGTCAACCATTCCGCAGAAAAGATCAAGAAAGCCCATTGTTCCTTCGTTGGTCAGTCAAGACTTAAGTGAATAGTCGTGCAGTGCTTCTCCTTGAGTGTCTTCAATCCGAGGATGACGACGTTATAAACGCTTGTGGTCTGCTGTGCGACTAGTAACTAACAACTAGCAACTGCAACTAGTGTAAGCAATATACACTTATATAAGAGGCATTGTGCAAGACATTGTGAATATGAGATCAGATGAAGGTGAGTTCTTTGGGCGAGGACTGCCTACCTGTAACTACTGAGTATGATAGAAGTCGCCTCGACTTGAGGAGAAGAAAGCGAATGTGCAACGGTGCGACAATGAATTGCCTGCGATGATACCTGATACCTGACAGAAAGAGATAATCGACTTGACTTGGGGTTAATGGGGTGGCGACGCGTCGTCGTATGTAAGGGTGATGGTCTAGGAGAATACTATTTCGAGACTAGACAAAGGACAATGGAATGATGAAAAGGGTGCAATGTAATGCTCAACAGTTAGATGTCGCTCTCCTGTATAGCAAGACGTGATGCAAGTGATGATTTAGAGGGCAGAAGCTGTTTCCGCCTGAAGATGAGAACCGAAGTTCTACAATAAGACTCAAGAGAATCGGTCGATGCGGACAAAGCCTACTCAACCCAGGCCAAGGAGGTGAAGTGGTCGACAATGCCCTGTTGTGCTGAGTTCGGCTGCTGTTTGGGAGACAGCTTGGTAATTAGAATCGCTAACAGGTGGGGCAACGAAAAGATAGTGGGATGTATAGTAACGAAAGGTAGTAATGGTGAAAGTGATGAAAGTAAGACTGAGAAGAAGTTGGGTTGATTTCAGAGAAAGTGTGGAAGCTCAAAGTTGATTGTTGAAGTTCAAGTCTTCTGTGTTTCAAGAAGGACGCTTCTAGGCACCCAATAGAAGTACAACTATTCGCCTAACAACCAGAGACGACGTCCTTGGGAAGGAACGCCGAACGACTTCGACGCAAGTGTGGGTCTGTTTGCTGCGATAGGGGGACTTGGGTAGTTCGACGCAATCTCTTCAACGCAAACTGGAGCCTAGAGCTTGTCTGCTTGAGGCCTTGATATGTTCGGCGGGAACGGGAAGACCCTTGATACGGGAACTTCGCTGTTGTCTTCTCGTCGTTAGGTGTCAAATCTGTGTTCTTGCACTCATAATATAGTTTCGTATTTCCTGATCCGGCATTACTAAGGCTATGGATACGTGTTGGTTCGAAGGCAGCTACACGACACCGCGAGCAACTCTACCTTAGTGTTTCTTCCAAATGAAAGCATGGAGCCATGCTGTGCTCTGTTTTGATAAGTGGTTCGATCTTCTTTTCCCTTACTCAAAGCCACACCCAATGCTTCCCTCTCGCGCAACGCCTTCGAGCTTGTATACATCTTTCTGCTTTGTTGTGATGACTTCCGACCTCCAAGTGCCTGGAGATAAACATCTCCTCCTAAAGAACGATCATAATCAAGACTCACGTGCTTTGTTGATGTAAAAGTTGTTCTGATTTCCAACTCCGTTACGGCGATCGGTGATAGTCAAGTCCCCGAACGAAACTCGGCCAAATCAGAACTGTCGAAGGGTAGCCCGACCCGACCGCAACATCAATGCCAAATCCGATCGGAGCCCATTAAACCCACGAAGATCCTTGCTGGATTAATATCGCGCGTCTCGACCGCGTATATTACCTATACAACAATGTCGCCAGTGCCAGTGGAGCCAAGTAGCCAGACTATTATGAGTCCTCAAAGAGGCTTTGCATAATTTACAAGGAAATCAACGCCATCGCCCATGTCAGGTCACAAACTACTCGCTCGCAATAAACGGAATCGCCCCCATCGTGGACCTCTTCGCAGAGTGCTCCGTAAACCGTGATGTGTGGAAACGTGAACGATGGAAGAAAAGAATAAATAGCTCATCAACTAAACACTCTGAAACCTGTCCTAGGACTTCATGGTGCCGTTTCTGAAGCTGGGGTGAGCGAAGTGTATTGAAACGCCTTTGTTTGGGGCCCGGAGCACTTACACATGTCTTGAACTTCAATGAGAACGTCGGAATTGATGTGTAACACTCTGGCTTCTCCTCCCATCGCTGCTTGTACGGTGAGACGTGCTGTTTGACTTAGGAGAATGGATTCTAGGGTGGAATCACCGAAAGATTCTTGGGAGCACCTATTCGGTGGCGACCGGGTTCCTCCCTTACCACCAAACCCAAGGTGAAGGTTCAGCCTGCCTTTCTCTTTTCAGATTCCCAGTGGCGATCTAGTGTAAAGCAAATAGCGCAATAACAGTGTCGTGCAAAACCACAGGATGTGGCGACCCATGGACTTCTGACCTTGATAGTATCTCGCCACAAAGTCTATCAGCATGTTACGAAGAGGGGCTTCGTAATCATGAAACAGCTCGACGTGTCTATGCACCCTATTTTGGATGTGAATTCAACTTCCACCAGGAGGCAATGAGGCCTTCGAGGCATTCACGACCACGCCACGATGAGGATGGTCGATCGAACGCCTACTGTGAAGCCCCCTGTGCTTCCATGACTCCTCTGCCAGAAATGCATAAAGATTTCCATCCTCCCATTGTTAGATCCGGATTCCTGCTTCCCCGTCACCCATGATACATGCGCATTTCGCTGCGGGCTTCGCTCTATCTTAGCCTCCAATTCTTACCAGATTCGAGCATTCTCGTGTGTCATCACGAAGCAAGCTCACACTCATCGGCTTCCGCATACGAGACAACGCAGCTCACAAACCAGCCCACCAAATCTCTTCACGAACACCCTTCTCTCCGATTACAATCAGGCAGAATGTCGTCTCGTCACAGCGGCAGTGCCACTAGCGGAAGTCGCCACACCAGCACCACCACCACCAGCACAACCAAGAGCAGCAGCAGCCACAGTAAAAGCGGTAGCAGCACCAGCAGCAACGGCAAAAATAAATGCAGCGGAAGCGATCGAAGCGGCAAGGGACATGGCGGTAATGACAAGAAGAACACTGGCGGGATACTCGGATACCTACGCGGCCCAAGTGACTCGGACAACTTCTTTCTCATGAGACGCAAGGGTGAGCTGGGAGCTGAGGTATGGAAGAAAATGCCGGATGATGACAAGAAAGGCAAGAAGAAGAAATGATCGTAAATGAGAACTTGAGCGTGGTTTGGGGCGCTGAGATGAGTGGATAGGATGTCTAGAGACTGGCCCGGGGGACTGATCCGGGGGGGTGGGTTGGTTTGTGTGCGGAACTCTGCAAAGGGGCAATACATCGCCACTTGAACTTTTTGGGATATATGTGCGATCATTTTAAATAAAAATGTGTTAGAGGTTGGTAGGATGGACTTCGGTTCGCATTCCACATGTTGAATCTACGTTGATTTTCAACCATGGACATTTGAACTTCTCGAGTATAGATAATCAGTGGTGTTCCTCCTCGATCTGAGGAATCTGATCACAAGTTTGATCGCAGAGACGATAGTCTTGCGCTTCAGAATGCGTGTTTTTCGTGGCGATGAAGCCGAACTATAGCTTCTTCTTGGTCGCACGTCACAGCGCAACAGACCGGAGAGAAACCTCGCCTAGCCAACATCATTCCCTGTGCATCGTGTCTATCACTATAGATTACCAAGCGCCGCAAATCACGCGCGGTGAATTTTTCTGCAATTCTCGGTAGACGATCCCCGCAAAAACATCTTTGAACTTGTGACCACAGTGCGCGATACTTCAAAGCCGCAACTGCATCCCTGTCACGCTGCCTTGGTTTTCATATAGTACGAGCTCTTACTATACTAGAAGATATTCTAGTTTAGATCGCAGTGAAGAGTCCACTCGGTGTAGGGCATGACCCCGACATTGATGTGTCTCGGAACGGTCTCACAGATATCATACGTACGATGGTAAAATGGTTGGTAAAGCGGGTGATGATTTAGAAGGAGAAGCAGAAGCAGAAGCTAACTATCGTGACCTATCTAGCTAAGTGGGATGCACTGTTGCCTGTTGTCTGCGCAACAGCATCCACCATTATTACATTGTTGCCTGGTTCCAACAATGTGAAATAGCCTGTCCCACTTTAGTAGAGACCTTTATTGCCGCTGCTGCAAAGTGAGGATGAGGTTATCGCCGTTTGGAGAATCAAGAACAGTAATTGGATGGAGAGCAGAGAAAAAGCTTCTAGTGAAGATATTCGAATTGCGAGAGGCAGTTTGGGGCGTAAATGAGGAAATTGACCGATAGAAGGGGAGTCTGAGGGTTTAGAATCTAGGGTGGAGGGCCAGGAAATCAGCACTCGGTACTACGCTAGAAGATCCTCTGCGTTCAAATCCGACCTTGTCGCCTGGTACGATAATGGGTGGCAATGTTCTGGCTCCCGAGAAGCTCACTATGAATGTCGTTCCAATGTTCTCAGTCACCGAGAGTCTCTGGTTCTCTTTCCCTTAATATTTCAGTAGCTTACACAACTCACCATATTGGCGCAGAGGTAGCAAAGCTGATCCACCCAAGAGGGTTCAACCCTCATGGGACCTTTAAGTGCCCCATCTCTATGGGCAACCATCCAAACCCGATAACGTCTCGCTTTCGGTTTCCATGTGCTTTCCTGAACGGCCAAAATGGATTCATAATTTCGATTCCAGCATCTAAATTCACTGAGATTGCAGTATGCTTTTATCTAGGGCGAAAGAAGATAATCGTTAGCTCTTGACTCAAGGGTAGTAGAGCGATTCAATCTAGGGCTACCCTTCACTGCCGAGTGTTCTTATTACCATACGGAAGACCGCCCATGAAGGATATCAGCCACAATGAACTGCCTCGTGGAACCCAGAGCTTCGAATTTCATATATATGTCTGCCTCACTCCACCATGCCTAGCCCAACTTTAGCAAACCCATATCAAAGCACCTTCCGAGATCTCGAGATACCCAACAGCTGAACATCTATCGATCGATTCACAGAGAAACTGAACAGCCAATCCAGAGACTAATTTGCAAATACCCCCTTTTCGATGGGGTGTTTTGCGTCAACTTCCGTACGACACCGCTCCTCCGGGCGATCGAGGAACCGGGGAAGATCACAGGCAAGTTCTTGACCAGTTGCTGAAATCTAACCCGTTTTATCTCAAGCAATCTGGCTTGTGGCAATGAAAATTACTAGTAAGCCATTCTGGTCCTTTTATACCTTTCCTATGCAGATCACCATACAGTAAGAAAAATACAGAACACTGACAAAAACTATCGCCAGATCGTGAAGTCTAACCCCGCATCCAGAGTATGCATATGCCAAGAACCTATGAAGGGCACGAAATGGTCCCAATTCCAGAAAGATCGCGTCACAGGGGACATGGCCATCACGGGGAACAAGGACACCGGCATCGCAGCGGTGGAAGACACCGTCATAGGGGAAGCAGTGGCCAAGCCAATGCAGCGTACGATTTTTCGATTCT
>JAOYMO020281662.1:0-28814 GCA_025802455.2 Iodosphaeria phyllophila | reverse complement strand
CGTTGGAGTGCAGCTATTTCGAGTTTCTGCAATCCATCTGGTTATTTACTATTCTGCTCCTACAACTATCACCATCGTCCCCACCATCATCCCCACCATCGTCCCCATAAAAGCAATGGAGAGAGAGAGAGAGAGAGAGGGTGAGTAGAATGAGAAAACATACCAGTCTTTCCAAGCCGCCCTCTGCGTCTCCCTCGCGCAAATCAGCTAGATCCTCCTCTGCTTTTTGCCAGCGCTTCTCGGCATCCGCAGATACCTTCGCTAAACGCGTGTTCTCCTTCTCCAACTCCTCGATCCGTCCGACCTGTTTACGATAAATTTCCGCCGCTGTCTCACTGCTACCCTCCTCTGTCCATGGCGATGTAGGCCCCGCAGGTGCGTTGCCGGCACGAAAGGAAGCCGATCGTAGTTTAGACTGCGCCGATGTGCTGATAGCCGCCGTGAGAGGCTTCTTGTCTGACTGATCATCGTCCTGCTCGGGCACCTCCGCGGATTCGGGAGCCTCGGGGGACTTAGGCGATGTGGGTGACGCAAGATCTTCAGCGGCGACGGCGGGAGCGTTGTCAGGTTTAGATGGCCCGTCGTCCTTGCTTTTCGAAGCAGCGCCGCCACCTTTCTTCGCTTTCTTCTTTTTCAGTTCTTCGGCCTGCCATTGTGTGCTGTCAGCTACCAAGGTCGTGTATATCTTAAATCATACTAGTTCAAACCATCAGAAGGAAATGCTGCATACTCGCTTCTTAGCTGCCGCCCGCATCTCCGCTTTGCGCTTCTCTTCGTCGGCCATGGCTTCAAAATCCCGTGAATCTTCTTCAGTTTTCTTAACAAGATCAGGCCTTTTCTCGAATCTCTCCCGCGAAGTTCAAGGCACCCACACAGCCTCCAGGTACGATATGGTAAATCTTGAGGTCTTCTAGCGATGCTCAAGTCGGGTTTCGTGAGGTGGCTTGATTGGCGCTTTGATACAAGATGATACTACCGTATTTACTGGCGGTACCTTCGTGCGGTTTTCTGGAACGGTGCTCGAACGTCGAGCTCTCTTACTCGATGTATTGGATACATGGCGCTGTGCAGCGCCGTTGGCAGCAACGTCCGGAGACTATTCTAGTATGAAATGCACATAAGACTTCCGCTCCCCTAAGATATCCGTTCGGCTTTAAGCCCAGATGCAACCACGATCATATCGCGCTACCTGCAACCAGCAGCCCAACAAACACCATCAGAGTCTCAAGCTTCAAAGCCAGTCTTCTAAAACGCATCTCACGATCATAGTAAGAATTTGGACCACATGGGTACCTCCATGAGTACCTCCATGAGGGCGTTCTGCTCGTGTATCACAACGAGAAGAGCTGGGCAGAGAGCCCACGAAGATGCTTTTTGAGGGGTATTCTGAACTGTTTTTCTTCGGTTACGATGCAGAGAATATTGTGTTCGAGCCGCCCAAAGACGACGACTCTCTCTCTGACTAACGTGAGAAAGCTAGGGCGCCCGGATCTTGGAAGGAACATGCCTATCCAGTTCATATTGGAGATGAATTAGACTTTCTATTCATACTAGATATGTACTGTACTATGGAGAAGGACAAATATATTGCCAGGATCAATTGCCATTAACATTACAGTAGCATTGGGGAATGAGCCTGTGTCCGCGGCTCTCGCCATGCTGTTATGTTTCTCGGGTGGTTGAAACTGGATGGTTTCTGTATCCAATGTTATGGGAATGACCGCTGCATGTCAAAACACAAAGAGTTGTCCGTGGTCGAAACCGACAATTCCGTGATGAATGGAGATCCCCGAGTATCACTGAAGCACAGCGACAAGAGCGGGAGACCAGGAGAGCGGCAGCCTTCCTTCACGGCTAGAAATTGGACGAAGAAAACAAAGATGACTGGTTGTTTCCGATATCACGAGAGAGAGTATATAGCCATGTGGGATTCGAGCAGGGTGCTCTGAGATATCAGCCATTTCTGATGAGGAAGTATTTGAACAGGGCAAAGCAATCTCCGATAAGCAGCTTCCATCGGTAAGCCTCACATCTAGACTGGGCCGAGCAATATGAACCTCACCACGTTGTTCTTCAGTAATTTCCAACACGAGAGCACTTCGAGATTTTTACAGTTGAAGACGAGGAAACCTAACCCTTCAAAGAGTCCAGGAGGCAGATCTACAACGTTGACGGTGACGGGAAATGACTGGCTTTTGCCATGTAAAACACTCGCCAAACAGCGACTGCAAAGAAATATCCAGTTGGCACAATATGATCCATCTACATGCAGAGGACGGGCAATCCGGAGGTTTTCGAAATTCCAATACTGTGGCGTTTACTGAAGAGGGCGGAGCAGGAAAGGATATCATCAGGTTAACCGGTAGGTTCGGTTCTTGAACGCACGAAGCAACATCTAATCGATTCGTCAACCATTGTATTGCTGCTCTGTCTTTGCATGATCAAGGCCTCCACCTCTCCCTCTAATCTAGCTTAAATCCGAAGCGCATGTCCTGGCGAATCTATTGCAAGTGTGAAATTTTGATAAAAGCATCTTAAATCATAGAACGAATCACGCCCCGCGCAGAACCAAGGTTATGGTGGGATGTACAGGCGGGGCTCCAACATCGGTAGGCAGCGGCTCGTAAATAAGGGCCCTGAAGTTCATGGCTAAATTCCTCACAGGATGATGAACAGGCAGTGGATCCCATTAAGCAGCCACAGTCGTGTATATTGCTCAACCTTGACCTCCCGTCAACCGTGGCAACCAGAATTATGAGTGGAGGGAGGTATCAATGATTACCCCATAGCAACGAAGCCGGACAGTCCGGGCGCCGCAGGGAGCTGACGGCGAGCAAGGGGCATGCTGCCACACTGTGAGCTGTGCGAAGCCTGCCGATAGATTTGAGGGTCGATTACGCTCAGGGTTGCCTTGTCATACGGCGGCTTTGAGGCCAGTCACTTGTGACTGTCGCAGGATCGAAGTATGCATCCTTGCATAGTAGACAACACCTGAAAACCGAAATCCTGTTTGAACATGATTGGAAATGGGTTTGTGGTTTGGCTTCTTCCAGAATACAGGGGACGAAGTTGTGATAACTTTTTCAGAAAAGTAGTTCCAAGATCTCTTTTATCCTGGACAGGATGGAGGTACAAAATGCTCTGCTACCGGTTGATCGGGATCAACAGGATTTACTGCCATGGGGCTGCGATATCGCGCACCAGGGGTTGAAGGTTCATAAAGCAAGTATTAGACGCTTGCATCGCAGGAAACCTACGACCATTGGATTTCGCGTCCCGCAGAAGTTTGTCTGCAAAAGCGCTCAGGCCATGATCCCTTAACCGAGTTGAACGAGCTGGAATACCAGTGAATTGTCAATAACTACAGCAGGTGTTAGCTTGCAGATCCAAAATCAACATGACACATTCACCATATTGGCTGGATTTCCAGTCGCTCGTGTACATGTGTACCCAGTAATACTCTCATGCCGTCTATCAATGTATCTTCTGAGGAAATATCAGATGGACGGATTTTAATGCTTCCCGCAGCTCTGGACTCATCGAAAACTGGCTTGTCCATATCAGTTTGGAGCTTAAATTCACCAACCGGGAAATGGAGTTGATGGACGTTGTACTACAACCAGAAAAGACTGCAGCAAAGTCTTGAGAAGCCCAGCTTACTACGATGGCCCTACTCTTGGATATGCCTTTTACAGAAATTAATTGGCAGACGTTGGTGGGGTTTTAGATTTTCAGTGCTGCACGCTCAAAACAAGACGAAGGAATCGGAGCATGACCCATCTACCACTGCCAAGATGTTCCCGAACGCGCTTCCTCTGAGAGACGAAAGAATTCTACGTGGTGCTGCAATGGCCCGTTATCAATTGCTGACTGAAGACGAGCTCCCTTCTAGATTCTCCCTGAGACCTGAGGTACGGTCAACATGTACAGTACGCGTGGTTGGACTGATGTGGAAAGTCCTCGAGCCTGTGGGGATTCCATACCGGAATTCCTCCTCCTAAGGGAAGGTGTTGTTATAAGATTTCCCATGGATACCGCAGCCCTTGTTCACGAGCAGCGATTGTAAAAGGGGGATAGAAACGAGTGGTACAGCGATGGTCCGGGCTCATCCCGCGGAACTCCAAGAATGTTCGCTGACGAGCACGGATTTATAGTTATCACCGCAGAGTGGTCGGTACTTCTGTACAGTTCGGGTGCACTGTATGGAGGGAGACGGTGTCGGATCCCACGGCTGGTTCGACTTCTGTCACGAATTTTGGTACGAGGCTGGGGAATCATGCATTTGAGTGGCTAGGTCCTGCTTTGCAACGGGTCCAACCGCGAGTTCACGCCACCCCTTGTTCTGCCCTCCTTGCGTGTGGATGAGAAGACCCACTTAAGTCCAGTTAGGCGTGGTCTCAGTAATTATTTCCCAGTCAGCGCTACATCGAAAGGATGCGCTAGTCTGGCCATCGGATGGCAATCGCGAGAGGCAAGACGGCATTGTAGTCCAGAATAGTCTTGACAATCACAACAGGTTGATATCAATCTCTGTTCGCCTGTCACTTGTTCATGACTATGTGCCACTGAGATGCACCACAACCCTGGGTGTAAGTGGACAAAAAACTGCGGGTTACCGGTACATAAGACCTTGAACATCAACGCGGAGTCAATTTCTGACATTCGTCACGGTTGACGCCATGGTTCTAGTCTGCTGTGCCGACACACTGCGATCTTCATGCTTGCAGTAATTTTTTTGGCGCTTCGCCGTCTAATAGTAGCACCACAGCGCGACGCAAAGCAGGCAGTGAGGAGCCAGATGCTGTCGCTGATTTTGCAGCTCGTCCATTGGGCTGGTCAGTACACAGTAGGCATGCCGTCGAAGGAACATCTTGAAAGGGAGGAGAGAATCAGAATGGACCATGAAAAGTGCCAGTTCTCGTAGAATCCAGGGGGTGGCAGGCCGCCAGGGAAGGACTGATTCCTGCCAGCCAGAGTGAAGCGAGAAAGATTTCTCCTGTTGAAAATTGCCACGCCAATCGGACTATCCACAAGACCCTCATCGCGCAGTCGCAAAGCTACGGAATTGTTGGTAATTAACTACCAGTAAACTGCAACCGTATCACGCTGCTGGCGCGACTATCTAGTAGGTACCTTTCTGCACAGTAGCGTAACGTACCGGCAGCGCGGCAGCTAGAGAGCTACTGTGTAGACACCTTCACACCGCAGAGGTTCCGCGCTACGCCCATTGTCCGTCGCCGACGGCCGCCTGCCGCCAATGGTATCCCCTGTCAGCAGTACGCAGGCACTAGGCCGCCGTGGTGTCATCGACAAGTCGAAGGCAAAGTTGACATTTGACGATACCAGTATCAACGACTGATGGTTTACAAAGGACGAAGCCGTTCATTCAGGTAGTCTTGACGAGTTCAACAAACACGACACGTCTTTTTTCTGCGGATTTCTAGTTGAACAATCATTGCTCTCTTAACGATTAAGGACTACAGAGTCCTGCGGGCACATCCTGCAGCTGCTTCAGGGCGTGCAAACGTGAGCGACTCAATCTCGCCCGCGTTCTCCTTTCGATCGTGCGTCGTTGCCTTTTCTTATTGCGTCTTAGATCAGGTCTTTTTACCTGTGGGTAGTTTGCCTAACCTTGTAAGTCTGCTTGTTTTTGCTTCTGTCACCCGACACTTGTCGTTGTTTTCTACGGTATCTGGGTTTACTCTGTCGTTTCCCTCCCTCTTCTTCTTCTTCTTCTTTTCACTGCATTTATGTTCTCGGTCACCCGTCGCCTCGAGAGGTAGGCCTTCCCCAGTTGTGGTTGCCCGTGGACCAACGATCTGGGCGTGGGACCCCTCCACTTTTGTGGGTCGTCCAGGCCGGCTGGTAGGCAGGCAGGCTTGTGGTCCTCGCGCAGGCCGGGGTAGTGCATATTGAGGTTGACAGGAAACAAAATGACCCAAGTCGACTGACCCCATTTGGACCCCGTTTCAGCAGCAAGGAAAACATTGTTCCGGTAAACAAGAAGCAGAATTTTGTGGGCGTCGAATCCGACAAGCAGCAGTTCGTCCGCCCGCAAGCGCCCGGCTGTGGTGGTCAAGACTACCGGTCCAATGCTAAGTGCGTCATCGTCAAATAACAAGCATTCCCTGTTTTCCCTGGACAGCATTGGCAGCATCAGTAGCAGCAGCAACAGCAACAGCAGCAGCATAGACAACGACAGTAAGCGACGCACCAATAATCATAACAGCAATGGCCAAGGCAAGAATGCCAACTTGACGGATAGCATCGCGGGCTCTTTAGACTTTCTGCCATCGGTCAGCTTCGATGACCTGCAGAGCAGCCTCGAGTCCGCGTCGACCGAATTTCAGCTTACTCAATTCCCTTCGCCGGGTAGCAGTAGAGGGAGAGGAGACACAGGAGCAAGAGCAGCAGGAGCAAGAGGAGGAAGAGGAGAAGGAGGAGCATCAGGAGGGGGAGGAACAGGAGCAGAAGGCGGAGTAGGAGTAGTCATACCGAAGCCAACAACGAACGAGAAAGAATCGCAATTGTTCGTCGATATCATGGCCGGTCAACAGCCTAATGTTACCCAGCACGGAGGCACCACGCGTGTTGCCATCCAGCCAAACCCTACCCCCATTTCAGCGACAGCGCCACCAACGAGATCATCCAGGTCAGGTTCTTTGTTGAGGAGGCCAAGTTTAACTCACCGACAACCCAACTTGGGATCTAATTCAACTGTTCGATCCTCCTCGGGCAACTATGGTGGAGCGAACAACGGTACTAACGGGATCAATACTGGGAACGTTGGGGCGAGCGTTGGTGTTGGAGCGAGCGCCGGTTCTGGTGTCGGTCCCGGTGTCGGTTCTGGTGCCGGTTCTGGTGCTAACACTGGCGCCAATACTGGTGCCAATACTGGTGCCAATACTGGTGCCAACGGGCCATCTGCATCTACTGCTATGAGGAGTCGTCGCAAGAGCCATTATCCGCCAGTTTCCAGTACCACTGTCTCCAATGCGACCACAGTGGGGAAACAACAACCACGCAAGTCTATCGGACCGGGCGTGATTGAGAGCGATTTCGGTGTTCGGTCGGGCTCAAGAAGGAGGCCCAGTTTATTTTCAACTAATCAAGATAAAGACCCATTCACCCGTAGCTCAACCGAGTTTGTAGGTATAGGGAGTGGCAGTGGCAGTGGCAATGGGAATATGAGCGGGAACGGGAACGGGGGATCGTCATCACGAGCGACCAAGGCTAAATCGGTTCAACCACCGCCCAGGTTATCGACTAATTTCTCATCCAGTAGCACCGGAAATCTGGCCCTCACTCCCGACGGTCGCAAGTCCATGGTGTTTACCAGGTCGCCCAGGACAAGTGGCGGCATAAGTAGCAATGGGGTAGGTGGCGGGACAAGTGGTGGGACAGGTGGCGGCGCAATTGGGGGAAGTACACCTGGATCTTCTCACAAGCGCATGTCCGTTATGCCGGGTTCTCACACTTCGCCACACATGTCGGGCTTGGGCGCTAGAACTATTTCACCAACTGACGCTCAGCGCATGAAGCGTATGTCTATGCATCAGTCATTGAACTCAGCCAGCAACTTGACCTTGGCCCCGAACGCCGTCACTCCTGTCGCCAACCATGCGCCGCCTCCGTCCGTTGAACACCGTTCCAACTCTCGCTCTCCCTCCATGATCCCCCGCAAGACATCTACGCCATCGTCCTCGAGAACCACCCCCGATATGAATCGCAAGTCGTACAGTTCCGGTCTTTCCGTTGGCTCTACTACTAGCTTCAACACCCACCGCACATCGACTGGTTCCATCCAGCGAGGCCAGGGTCCCAATGCCTCTAGCTCGCGCCTGCCTGCTCCCAAGGGCTTGAATTCACACACCACCAACCCACCCCCCAGCGAGGGCGAAGAGGATGTGCCTCCCGTCCCTGCTATTCCCAAGGTTTATGACTCGCCTAAGGATAGTTCCGCTGAGATATTGTTCTTGGACAAACAAAAACCCAGTTATGCCTTGGACGCTTGTAGTATCTCTAATGCCAGCAGTACTCATAGCAATTCGACGGGCGTTCTCTCCAACTCTTCATCCCAGGAACGCTTCCAGTCCGGCAAACTACAGCGGAACTCGAGCGCCCGGAGGTCAAGGAGAACGTTGGGTGGGATAGGATTTGAGAAAGAGAAGGAGCAAGAGAAAGAAATAGGAACCCCCGATCAGTCTACCAGGGCTCGTGCCCCGCTAAGACTACCTCCGTTGAATCTAGGCCCTTTGAGCACTCCGACCGCCGCCAAAATTGCTGCCCTAAGGGAGCAGAGGAATGAGGAGGGCGGGAGTGGCTCACCATCAGCTCGAATGATCCCCAAGACCCCCAGTACGCCCATGACCGCCTCCAGGAGTACTTTTTTCTCCAGAGGCAGGATGGAAAACGATGTCACCAAAACCAATCTACGAAGCAGCAGTACCGTCCGACAGGGGAGAGATAGTCCCGATTTCGAAGACGCTTTGAGCTCTTTCGAATCGATAGCCGACGAGTCGAGGAAACCTGCCGTGTCGCCCTTCCTATCCTCCTCCGCACCCAAGTCTGAGGTCGAATTCGGTGCTCCCTTGACCCGCTCCAAAACCAGTGGTGGCATGAACCGGTTTAATCATAATCTCACCGAGCCCTTGGACTTTGTACCCGAACCCAGGCCACAACAGAAACCTACGGGGCCACGCGCCCCCATCAAATCTGCACCGCCCGTCTCACACACGCCCATCTCGCCTCCGACCGATAAGGTACAGCTGGACAGTATCGAACAGCCGCCCACGCCATCTTCCATGAGCTCGTTGCGACGTAAATTCAGCCTCTCGCTTAAGAAGAGTCGATCCAAGAGTAGCATCCATCTGTCTTCTGGATCAACCGACACCGGTCATGTTCAGGGGGAACATACTCCAGTCCAGACACATGGTCGCAAGGAAAGTCTTCCTCCACCTCGGCTTCCAGCATCCACGGCCACCATGTCTGGTCACGCTGCCAGCCCCAGTCACTCGTCCAAGGCCTCCATCTCCTATCTTGAGTCGCGGAGACGGAAGAGCTCTGTCTCTAGTCTGAGTCTCTTAGCTAAAGAAAAAGCCCAACAAGAATCTTTCTCAAGTTCCAAGAAGTCACTGGAACCTATCGTAAGCTCGACCGCCGAGGCTGACTCGAGCGCCCGGGGAAGCACCTCGCATTCGCGAATAATCCGGCCCAGGCCTTCCGCAGTCACCATCAAACACCAGGACCCTTATACTGCCGATCTGGACAAGGATGACCTCGTTGCCGAAGACGAAATGAAGAGGCTTGCTCTGAGGAGAAAGGAGACGGAACTGGCGGCAAGGACATTGGATGCGCTGCGCAAGAGGGCCTCACCCAAGGAACGTGTTGGACCGAGCGAAGCCCTCCGAATTGCGATTCTCAACATTTATGAGCGAGGCGAGATCATCGACTACAACGACGTCTACTTTTGCGGCACCAAAAATGCCGCCAAGGTCATTGGGGATGTCTCCAGTCCCTCGCCCAATTTCGGTTACGACGATGAGAGGGGCGATTACACCATTGTCATTGGCGATCACCTGGCCTACAGGTATGAGGTGGTAGATATTTTGGGCAAAGGTAGTTTCGGTCAGGTGGTGAGGTGTATCGACCACAAGACGGGTGTTCTAGTCGCTGTCAAGATCATTCGCAACAAGAAAAGGTTCCATCAGCAAGCTCTTGTCGAAGTCAACATTCTACAAAAACTTCGCGAATGGGTAAGTTTCATGTGGAGGATGACAAAAGAACCGAAATTGCGTATCTTGAACTAACCATGTCTCTTCGTAGGACCCAAAAAACAAGCACAGCATGGTCAATTTCACTCACAGCTTCTACTTCCGCAGCCATCTGTGTATCTCGACCGAACTGCTCGACATGAATCTCTACGAATTCATCAAGGCTAATTCCTTCCGAGGGTTCTCGTTGAAGTTGATCAGGCGGTTCACTAAACAGATGCTCAGCTCACTCAATCTTCTCAAACAGCACAAGGTCATCCACTGTGATCTCAAGCCCGAGAACATCCTCATTCGCCACCCCATGCACTCAGAGATCAAAGTCATAGACTTTGGTTCGAGCTGCTTCGAGAACGAGAAGGTCTACACGTACATCCAGTCCCGTTTCTACCGATCGCCCGAGGTCATTCTGGGCATGACTTATGGGTTGCCTATCGATATGTGGAGCCTCGGCTGTATTCTAGCCGAGCTGTACACGGGTGTACCCATTTTCCCGGGCGAAAACGAGCAGGAGCAACTGGCCTGCATCATGGAGGTCTTCGGCCCCCCGGAGAAGCATTTGATCGAAAAGAGTACGAGGAAGAAGCTCTTCTTCGATTCTATGGGCAAGCCTCGCTTGACGGTGTCATCCAAGGGACGAAGGAGGCGTCCTTCATCTAAAACACTCCAGCAGGTTCTAAAGTGCGACGATGAGTCGTTCCTAGATTTCCTAGCCCGCTGTCTGCGATGGGACCCGGATCGTCGGTTAAAGCCAGAAGAAGCGGTCCGTCACGAATTCATCACTGGGGTGAAGCAAGTCGCTCCTTCTCGAAATCGAGATCCCTCTCCCGTCAAGCGACACAACATGATCTCCGCACCCCGACCACTTCCCGAGCCACCTTCGGCTCATAGGACCACTGTTGCGGCTCAAGCGAGAGCGAGCCCTCACAAACAGACTGCGGCCTCCGCAAGACGTACGTCGGGCATCACTGGACATGGCGTGACCATTTCCAAACGGACCAGTGCCGAATCGAGCAATCTGTCCAACTCCACTTCTTCCTTCGGTACCAGCAATCTGCCGCGCGTGGCGGCTAGGAGTGTTAGCGCCAAACAAGAACAATTCGCTACTACTGCCGGCAATAATAATGCAATGAGTCGACGAGCTTGAACGAAATTTCCAGAAGAATGCGATGGGCGGGGCGTATAATGATGGGCTGGAAGCGTGGAGGCGTCGGGAAAGCACAAGCGTGTGCGACTTATGGCATGCTTCGTTTAAAGTGGGCCCTTGGGTATTCATTTCCACGGGGCCTTTTGTTTCCTTGTTTTGTTGTGTCAGGGGAGGGGAGGGGGGTGTTCTAGGAACTGAGCATAAAATGAGCATTCTCTGCGTTGTGTTTGCAAGTTACCTCGCTTCAGCCGGCCTCGCGGGTGATACGTTTATAGAATGTGCCTTTTTCTTCATTTAGTCTTCTGCAACTGCCTAACGGATGGTGTCGTTGCTAAGCATCACTCATCGTCTACGAAAGACTCAGGAAATAAGAAGGGGGGCATGAAGAAAGGGATGATTCAGCTCGGCGCTGGGCTGTTTCTATGGTTGCTGTTGTATTTCTTTCTAGAGGGCCGTTTTGGTCTTGCTACACACTATAGCTACGCATTATAGCACACGAGCTGAACTCCTACCCATGGACTCACGGAACAGTGGGAACACGAAGAGCTGAGAATACTGCGCATGGGGAGCATCGAAGATGGAGAGCAGGATGGGGGTCCGTGCAGTGTCAATTACGGGACGGTCCGAATGAAAAGATTATACAACTGCACTTGAATCCTGACCCGGCTGTAGACAACGTTTTTATCCTTTCATGAGCTCAAACATTTTACGTCACGTCATGCCCTGGCGGACAGCCCTCCAGAACAAACCAGAACACAGAACCATGTGCCTTACAGATCAGACAACATAGCCGCTAATGAACCACCCAGTAATGGTGTAGACAGTTCGACATCCACATTGCTGTAACAGTTGATCACGTGCCATGATATCTAAACTGGAAATTCAACGTTTTTGGGTAAATAAAAAACTATTTTAAAAGCAAGAGCGGCCTAAATTCGGTGTCTAGTAGTGGAGAGCAGAGACCAGAAGCTACCTAATTCTTCTCCAGTATTTTTACATAACAGCGCATCGATAGCTGCTATTAGAAAAGCCCAAGTCAAGTAAGAAGAAAGGAGTCGGATCATAGATAACTTGTAGGTTTTACGAAAAATCAGCTATCTGAGTATTGTGGTTGTTGAATTGTGTGCTATGGAAGACGATGGTTCTTAACAGCATTTTCTGGTCGTGAAGCTCCATAATCTAACCGCCCGACAGCGTCAATTTCAATGGATGATGGGACCTTATTTATATCTTTGGGTTCGCCGGGTGAAGCTGTTTCCAGTTCTCTGCCAGCACCCTCTGACGATATGTGTTGATAATCTCGAAAATCCCAAATCATTGCTGAGATGTTTCATTACCGGGTAAGAGAAGAGGAGAGGGGGTGAACGGGCAAAGAGTGGAGAAATGAGTAAAACCCATGTACTGGCCAAGACGACACCTGTGATATTGCGCGTGATGGTCGATCCCGTGGTATGCTACTTTAGGTACGTCTCACCCTTAGATTAGCAGGATAATGGATCTGACCTTTAAAAAAACCCGGACTGAGACAGTGGGAAAACACGGCAAACACATCAACAACTTGAGGACAACCATCATGTGCTATCATTAGATCTGATGAGAATGGCTTTGTTTGTTAAGTACCGTAGATGTGCACTTGTGGTGACCTAATATTGACCCCTTCTCTTAGTCGAGCATCCCTTACCTAGCAGGGTCTAACTATCACATATGGCTCCTTACATCTCCCTCCAGCACTAGGATTCATTATTCAGTGCGTCCCCCTCTCTGGATTGGATCGTCACCTTTTTTCAAGAATACGAATCCAAATGTTCTGCCCAAAATAACGTGATTCTTGTTCCCACTACCTGTGCTCGCACCTGATACGAATATACTTTGCAGGTTATATGTGTGTGATGGCTTTCTAGTCTCAGTAGTATCGACAAACTTCATGATCTTCTGCAACACGCCTGGCTTGAAGCATTCTGGTTCGAGTTCAAACTCATTGACTGCTTCTACCTGTACTTTCCCTTGTTCAAATTTCTTCGACGCTTGATCGGGTTCCATCGTATTAGGTACGGTGTAGTGTTGTCTGGTTGAAGCTCACCCCATGTTATAACCACGATACCCTTGAGGTCCTCGGGATCTTCGGGTTCACTTCGAGTAGTATCCAAGTAGTTTTGTATGCCGTCGCACAGTCTCTTTTCTTCAAGGTACACATCTAGCGAAGCAAGAATAGAAAAGTACCGCTCTTCCTCTCCAGATTCCGAGCCTGCTTGTGCGCGCATTGTAAGACCAACGCCGCCCATGTTATCGGAGATTCGACCGTAGATCGGATCGCCGAATTTGCTGTCGGTGATGTCGCCGAGCATTTTCTCGAAGTGATCAAAATGATCTTGCGCACTGATGGAGTTAGTCAGTGGTAATGGTTTGTGGCGCTAGCGGGTAATTGGTCCAATTTATCGGGCGAGTGGATAGTTGGGGGGGGGGATAACCCGAACTACTAACCTTAGTCCCAATGCAACCAAGGTTAGCATTTTCTCAATTGACTATGGGGAAAAGCCCCTGACGGAATCGCCTCACACTTCCCTCAGTATGACTGGATTCAATTGGTTTCAGGTTCGCAAAGTTAGGGCACATAGATTTCGGATACTGGCAATGCAGATCTAGTTGGCGGAAAAGGCTTAGAGGCCGTGGTTGTCTTTCCTTCAAGTTTGGATGGGTTGATGCTGGCTTTTGACAGCCAAACCGAGCGTGCTCCCGACTCTGACCTTTGGAGAAACGTCCGATATCTGAATCAGTGCTCGTAGAGGGCTAGGCTGGCTGTGTCAAGCCAGCCTTAAGCTTCATAGTTATGGAAAATGTAGAGCAACCCAAAAAAATATTGCACAACAGTCGATCTTCGTCTTCAATTTCAACAGCGTGGAACAACAATTTTCGAGACAACTGTCCGCTCGCTGATTTGGCAGTTGTACAGCCAAATTTCAAGATTGGCCTTGGCAGCTTTCGAAAACTGGAACGAGCTTGGAAGGGTGGTACGTCAAGATCACTGGTATCCCATACTGTACTATTCACATAAGTTACTCCCTTTCTGGATTTACAGGCTAATTGCTAAGTGTTATCACAGAATCATTTTCAGTACTCGACCTCGTCGATTGTATTGCTAAATTTCAACGTGCATGTGAAGTGCGTGAACTAGGATAACATTACACAAAAAAGGCCCCATGTACACAAGGCATGCAACAAACCAGCAAGATCCTCACACAGCACTGACTCGTAATCTTCAGGCCGTCGAGGTGGCAGCCGCCGATGAGGAGCTCGCACTGGCGTTGGATGAGCCGCCGCCTCCTTCGAAGCTGCTCGACTCCGCGTGTCCCCCATCAGTATCGTAATAGGCAGCGATGCTGTAATAATCGTCGTCCGAGTAATCTACCGTTCCGTTTATGCCAATTTGAATCCACGCGAACAGACCGTCGGTGATATCATCGCCTAGGTAGACGAACTTGGGGATGGGGTCATAACTCGAGTCAGCCTGGATGATGGACCACATGTCCTCGTCGAGAGTGGTGACGTCTTGAGTGTTATCCGTGTAAGGGCTAGTTGATTCGACTTCCACGCGCAAGTCTTCTGGCCAGAAAAGCTGGCCAATGTGGGCAACAGCCGCATCCCAAACGGAGATGGTACCGTTCGACTGTACCGTGGCGCCAGTGTGAGCCAGTAGATGGGTATGCACGGCACGACCACTGTAGTGGCCTGGAAAAATAGTCTCGAAGGACACAACACCCTCGCTGTCCGTCAGCTGGATACCTCGTAGGTATGTCGAGTTTACCCCATCGGCGGCATAGTTGCCAGTGGTAGAGATACCGCTGTACACGCCTGTTGCATTGGCGTTCCAGATATCAACGGCGACATCGGGGATGGGCTCGCAGGTGTTGATATCGATGTATTGCGCCTCGATGAACAAGTCAACGCCGTCTGAATGTTCTTCCTCCTTGACGTTAGACCGCATGTACTCGCCCACCACATAGTAAGGGCCGTCAGTAACTTCAGGGGCCAGGATACAGCTGGTATTCGCTCCAAAGACGGTCTCGAGCGAAGTGAACATGTCATAATCGTAAGTACTAGTCATATTGTGGTTCACTGCCTCCCAGGCCTCGAGTTCAGCAAGTGTGCGCTTGTTCTTTCTGCCGGCTAATTTCGGTTGTTAATGACATATTATTCGGTTCATGCTCCAAACAAGAACTTACCAGATTTGATCTCCCTCTTCTGTTTCAGCTTCTTGACTTGGTGAGCTCGACGTTGCACTGCTCGTTGCTTAAGGGCTTGGGAACGAGCTGAATAGGAGCATGAGCCTAACGATCGGGCACCGACTGAAGCGACATGATCACGGAGTAGCAAGTCACGTTTGGTAGGTGGGCCATGAGCATTGGTGAAGCCGATGAGTAGCCCAGCGGCGACGCCCACGAACTTGGAAATGGCGACCATATCGACAGATAGATATGTGTGTGGAACGTTTCAGTGTATCTAAGGAATGGGATTTCGTGAACTCAGATGGGCAACGAAAGTAGTATTGGAGTGGTATCCGGAAAATATACTAGGCAGTCAGACACGAGTATAAACGAACGAATTTTTGCCAAGAAATGTACGTGAATGAGTCGACGATGAAAGGGCCGATGGGGAAGCAGATGAAGCCACAGAGGAAACAGTCGGGAACGGTCTGCTACAGCAGGATCACACATATTATATGTTCAAAATCTAAACATTGAATCAATGCCAACGGTTTGCTTCTACCTCCACTTGAAGTGACGCATCATCACATTACGTTTTCGCAGTCGTTATCCATGGCGCTAACACGATAGGATGGCAGTGCTAACCCATACAAGAAATGTGGTATAGGCAGTACGGCAGCACAAGGGGGACAAATGGCCAATCAATATCCCCATGCGCGCCGATGCCATTTTCTTCAAGAATTTTTACAAGGCTCACAGAAAAACAGCAATTGGATTCAAGGCTTAAGCAGATGGAGTTCCAGGATGGAACAAGATAGCAGTAAATAAAGAATGAACCACCTAGCAGAACGCGTAAGCAAAAGTGTGCGGTGCTGTAATATGTTCTCTATTACAGTTGTTTCCAAGAGCCAGCCACTGATTGAGATCCCACACAGTTGATGCTGTTCTAGGGGTGACTCGTGTTGACATCACGCGGGGGTGCCTGACATAGTTTCTATCACCAGAAAATCGCGATAGACCGATCGGTCCTACCCGTCAATCAACCTATCACAAGCTACCCATTAGCAACGCGTGGACATGACCCAGTAGATCGTGTCGGTGGAGACCTGGGAGGACCAGGTTCATCCTTTGCGGATCATGGATCCGATCATCCTCGCCCACCACTTCCAATGTAATTTGTAAGTGGGTTGACGCGTATGAGAAAGCAGCTAGGTCCATCTACACGGCCAAAAAAAGGAGTTCATGCAATACCAATCAAAGGGCTAGAAGAATTTGGCGAGCACGTCTACGAGACTAGGTATGTGAAGGCTGAACATTATGTGCACCATGTTGTGCGGATGGAGTCAGAGCATGTGAGATCACGACGTGCCTGGGTACCGGTGAGGTTGAGTCGTGTGTATGTTGGTGCAATAGGTAGCCTAATCCATGACTTTGGGGAACAATATAATTTCTGGATATTCTTGGCCATTTCGCATGTTATGCAACCTTGTTTGCAGATGTTTTATCCATTTACTGAAGTTGATTATTATCACTCAGCGCAAAGTCCACAGCGCTTGCTGGGAATGACTGGTAAGTATTTCGGGGAGACTTTGAAGCTTGCATTAGGAACCGCGGCTTCTGCCATATCAGAGTCAGGTACCATCCCATGTCTGACTTGGGGTGCCCCAGGTGGATCAGCAATGGCCACAGTGAGTTACATATTTCACATTGAGGGTGAGGCGCGCGTCCGGGTAGCTTCGGGCCCCTGGATGCTGGCGAAGAGTTCGGAGTTGGACACTTTAATCTAATCATCCTGAAACTGTTTGTATTCCAAGGGAACAGGGCCGTCAAAAGGCTGAGCCGAAGAGAAATTCATGGGAAGAACAATGTAGGTATGTGTTGGTAACATTTAATCACGTTATCAGGTCGCATGCATGCATACAGTTGGTGGTGGTAAATGGATTGGAATGATGATGGTAAGAGTGAAGCTATCTACAATGCCCGGTGGGCAGACCAATATACTACCAAAGCGGTCACGCATTCTGCCGCTAGGCAGAAGTGCGGGTCCATATCTCCCGACAGTATGCCAACAGGTGTAGTGCACATGCTAACTTAAGCTTGATAACGACTTGAACGCGTGCATTGAGAGGAATAGAGCACCTTGCAGGTGTCGCCTGGCGCAGCAAAATAAAAACCAGGACTCGAGCTCATTGTCACGTGTGAAACTTTCAGTGATTTATCGAACCAGCCGAACCAAAACATTTTTGTGCTCTTCTTCAACTCCGGTTTCCTAAGGTTGACGATGAGGGTTGAGAAGTAGGAAGAGCTGGGGATGTGTATCGTGATACACGGATTAATCAGAAGGGATAATTTAAGCCATCCTCGGATACGTTCTTTTCGTGAGCTGCCACAAGCAATAAGTGTATGCGCCTGGTGTGTCGCGACCTTAAACCATCGGAATTTTCCAAATTGAACATAACGGCCAGCTTCGCTCCACTCCAAGTGACATTCTCGGACTCTGCATCACCCACACCACCACACCGTTTACAACTTGAAAGTCCCCCCAACCAACGGTCTTCCCTCCTTGGCCTTCTTCCCCTCCATATCGAGCACCTCGCCCTTGCGATTAATGACCTTGACACCGCCCTTCTTAAGCTCTCCCACAGTCTCCCTCTGCTTCTGCTTAGTCTCGCTACCCCCAGTGTTGGTCAGCCCCCCAGCCTTGCGGATCTTCTCCTTCTGACGCCGTCGCCGCCTACCCTTGTCTTCGCGGGTCATCTCTTCCTTGGCAACAGGCAGACCACTCTTGGCCACAACCTCACCCTTCGCCGCGGTTTTGCGGCCAGGGGCGTAGACTTCCTGGGGAGCAAGAGTTTGGTCACCGCCGGAGACGCCCTGGGCAGTGGCAGGCTGAGCATCCTCCATAGAAACAGTAGCGACGTCCGCGACGACGGAGAGGGTAGCCTCCGCGGGCTTAGGCTTGTAGTGCCAGCTAGTGAGAGCGTCAAGCTGAGCCGAGACGTTCTTCCAAAGTGCCTCGACTTCCTTCTCGTCTTTACGGAATTTCTCATCGGCCTTGCTGACGTAGCTGTCCGGGTTGTTCGCTTTCACGTGTTCTTCCTCATACAACTCAGCCAGACTTTGCTTGCCCTTGGTATCTTCCAAGTCGACAAGACCGCGGCGGGTTGAAGATTGGTTTTGCTGGAGGGAGTCGGGGCGGCGACGGATGATCTCGTCGAATTCTCGGGCGAGAATACGGCGCTTGATGAGGTCCTCGATGCTCTCGCTGATTTCAGTGGTGATGACGGGGACAGCTTTTCCAACGTGCTCGAAGTCAAGGTCTTCATCCAGCAGAGAGTGCTTGGGACGGTCAACAGCGCGGGCTTCTCCGGCCAGAGTCCATTGCTTGGCGGCTACGTTCTCGGCCTCGAGTTTACGGATCTCTTCAGCAAGTTTAGCTTGTTTTCGTTCATGGACAGAACGGCGAGAAGTGGGATCGCCGGGGCCAGCATCTGAGAGGGCATCGTCAGAGTCGTCGCGCTCTGACTCGGCCTGGAAAAGATCGCGGCGGACATTGGCTACGGCACGCTCCATGTCGGCCTCGCTGGGCTCATCTACTTTTTCTTTTTTGGCTGCAGCTTTGGGTTTTGACGGTCTGTTTGATTTGGATTGGGACTGGAGTTTTTTCTTGGGCGGCGGAGCGAAGAAATCTTTATAGTAAATAGGTTCGCCCATGTCATCGTCGTCGCCTTCGTTCATATCTTGCATAGCCTCATCTTCGCTATCGCCTTCGGGGGCATCCAAATCCATGTTCCCAAAAGTTGGCCCATCGTCTTCGTCATCATCGTCATCATCGTCATCATCATTCTCCATGTTAGGTGCTCCTATCCCTGCTTCTTCTGCATCATTGTCGTGCTCGTCTCTTGACTTGCGAATGACAAAATCGCCATTGGTAGGATTTGCGTGCCAATTAATCTCCTCGTCGTCTTCACTAGCGGCATCCGTGTTGGGGTCGGCCTTGTAGTCCTGGTCTTCCAGCCATTGCGTTTGTTTGTTGAAATCGTCGATAGAGAAGAAACCGTCGTTGAGACCGTGTACATCTTCTACGAATTCCCCTTCCGCCTCCTCTTCTTCTTCTTCGTCGTCGCCTTCCTCCTCCTGCCCCTCCTCTATGTCATCCCCTTCGTCATCCATAAAGTCTTCCTTCTTCCCAGAGTCGAACTCTTCTAAGCCCTCAAGATCATCTCCTTCAGAATCAAGCTCAGATGCCTCGTCTTCCTCGTCTTCCTCTTCCTCGTCTTCCTCTTCCTCGTCGTCTTCCTCGTCGTCTTCCTCGTCGTCTTCAACTTCGTCCTCGTTAAACGCCTCGCCATTCTCATGCAAATCCTGTATCTTCCCCTCCTCCTTCAATTCCTCCAACGCTTCAGTAGCCACCTGTAGCGTGTTCGCAAAGATGCTCCTGGCCTGCGGCCAAACCTGCCCGCTCTCAAACCCATCCACATGCAGCTTTCGTATCTTGAGCAGCCCAAGGCTACCCCCGTCATCCCACTTGCGCTTCTTCTTCCTAGCCTCCCTTTGCTCATCGCCCACCACTCCTGCATAAATATCCAGCGTATCCTTCACCTGCCGCAACGACGCATTCGCCGCCGCCGCCGCCGGCTTCAAAAAGTCATGCCGTCTCCCCGGCTGCAAGAGGTCGACAAGGGCAAGCATGTTGGCCGTGGACGAGGACGGGCCGAGTGTAGATAGGAAACTCATAGCGGGCGTGTGCGTGAGTGTGTGTGAGGTCGATGTCATGGAAGACGAGCTGCTAGCTGGTCCCGCCATGGTTTCTTCTCTCACTTTGACTTTTGAGAGCCAACCCTGCCTTCTCAAGGTTTTTTTCCCCTATGGAACCCGCCGAATTATTTTAGTGGAGCAGACATGCATGAATCGAGGCGAATGCGGGATGTGGATAGCCGACGGTTGAGGATTAATCTCAAGAGACTCAGAACGAATGACACGATGCGGCCACTTGGGGCGTTAACTGTCGCGATAAGAATACCCCATTCCGAGGTATGCGCGCCAAGAGCTGCTGCAAAGAAAAAGTTCATCACGCTGATTATGGCGGCGATAAGACCCCACTAAAAATATTTTTCTACGGGAACTTGGAAATTGCCAAGGTTTTCATAGCCGATAACTCCGCATATGTCCATCGTAAAACAGTGGCCCATCCCAGTATGCACCGTAGAGCTATTGCAGTGACGTCTTGTTCTTCGCTTATCACCCCTCCATCAGCATCGAGCAAGCAACCCGGAACGAACCTCCTCCGTACCTACCAGTAGAGCATCGCGAGCAAGGCATGCCCACCGCTTCGGTCCCCATCTCTCAGTCCTCTGCGCTCTCATCATGGGCGTCGAGGCACTGCACATATTTGACGAGCACAACCGCGCCATCCTCAGTCACGCATATGCAGCGCGACCACTCTCAGCTTCGCAGCTGCTCCCGCTCTATCTAGAACACCCTGCCCCACGGCCGAACCTGATCTATCTAGCGCACACAAACCCGGCGACACTGCTCTTCAGTTTGGTGCACGCGGACCTACTATATGTCGCGACAAGCGCCGGGGAGATCGAGCCTTTGCTCGTGCTCGAGTTTCTACACCGTGTAGTGGACGCGCTTGAGTCGTTCTTGGGCGCGCCACTGTTGGCCCATAAGATCGAGGCCAACTACGATGTCGTGGCCCAGCTCCTGTCAGAGATGTGCGACGCCGGCATCGTCGCCACCACGGAGCCCAATGCCTTACGCGACGTGGTTGAGGTCGAGGGTCTTCTGGGCAAGCTCCTGGGGAGTTTGAGTCTGCCCTCAGCAAGTAGTAGTAGTAGCAATAATAACAGTAGTTTCTCTTCATCCATTGCCAATGCTCTGCCGTCCTCCTCGTCTCTCATCTCTCAACAAAACGGACCGGCGCTGCCCTGGCGTAGGGCCAATGTACGCCATGTCTCCAACGAACTCTATGCCGACCTAGTCGAGACACTTTCCGTCACGCTCGCCCCGTCGGGACGGCCCATCGCCGCATTTGCCAACGGCACCATTGCCTTCACCTCTAAGGTCTCAGGCGTTCCGGACATCGCCATGAACATTACTGCGCCATCGGGCAAACACAACCTAGCCAGTACTATGGAACTGCCCGTCTTCCATCCTTGTGTACGCCTGAATCGCTGGCGCGAAAATCCAGGCGAACTGAGCTTCATACCCCCTGATGGTCGCTTCATCCTGGCCGGCTACGAGGTCGATCTGCTCCCCTTTGCTGCCGGACAAACGGGAAGTCTGAACTCCACCACCTCCAGCCAGCTCAAACTTCCCGTCAGCCTCGAAGTCAAGACCGGCCTGGGGCCCGCTGGGTCTGAATTTGAGCTGCGAGTTAATGTCACCAAAGTCTTCAGTACTACCGGGTCTTCCGGGGCCTCTGCCCGCGCTGGAGGTGGTGGTGGCAGTCGACCTTTTGGTAGTGGCATCCAAGCAGGGAATAACACATCGCCTTCGCTAGACGACCTCAAGGTTACTGTCCCCTTGCCACCAGATGTGCGCAATCTATCAGATATACGGCCCAGCAAGGGTGATGCCAACTACAACCCGGGCGACCAGTATCTCGAGTGGCATATCCCACAGAAGGACCTGGCCCCAGGCGCCTCCTATTTCAGTCTGAAAGCCACCGTTCTGGGGCCGTTGACGGGCGATGATGATCTGCCGGGAGATGATCCAACCGGCTTTGGCTTTGGCAACAGCAAGGAATACGTCTACGATGAACCCTACCAAAGCACGGAGTCAAGAAATACACACAGGGAAGAAGACAGCGCGGCAGCGGGGGACGAGGAAGAGAAAGGAGCCAAGAAAGTTGCGCAGAACAAGATTCTCATGCCCAGCTCGGCTTCCGTTAGTTTCTCCGTTAAGGGATGGATCCCGAGTGGGATCAAGGTCGAGAGCATCATGATCGATGCCAAGAAAAGTCGAGGGCTGGGCGAGAGTGTCAAGCCGTATAAGGGCGTCAAGTATCTGACTATTAGTAAAGGTGGTGTGGAGATTCGGTGCTGAGAATGGAAGAGTTACATATGTGCCTTCTCATATTCCATCATCGACTCTTGTTGCATTGTGACGGTTGAGTGCTTCTATATTAAACAATGTGTAGTTCAAACTGGTTCAACGTAAAGAATAGTATAGATAGCTTTGAACGCCCAAATTCGATCTCGTATCCCGTTCATGATCCGATACCGGCTGGGCCAAAACTAGTGACGCAGTGTAACCTTCTTTAAATTATCAGCTATCCGTGTACTACTATATTCCTCTCGAATGGACCCCTATACCCCTATCCGTTCCTCCTATCTCGCTCTGGTGGAGCTGTGATGAGACCAAAAGCGAGACCTCCGGAAAACGAGAGGCACGTTACGCGGGCAACCTCCGTTCCGAGAATCGGCCTAGAAACTAGGAATCACAAAGAATCAGCGCGGAGGATGGAGTTGCCGCAGGTCAGTTCTCTATTAAAATTCATCATTTTCGACGGATTGCAGACGAGAAATCTTTGTTATCGTAAACTTCAGTCTGGTAAACCGCTTTCAACATACTTTATTAGGGGAGCGGGCAGGTCGCTAGCTAAGGCCTCTGAACCCACAACCCCTGTCCAGGAATCAATCCGCAGTGAGGCCCGTGTTGAATCCGGGGTAAAGTAGGGAATGATTCGTGAAGGGCCACCGACGAAGCAGACCGGAAAATCCCGGATGATCGGAAGGCAATTCATGTGTTACCCGCCTTCCCTGCACGTCATCTCAGCTCCAACAACAAGCTCAGCCTTGAAATTACCAAGAATCAGAAGGGAAGAGAAGATCTGGAACTCTGGGAGGGTAATCGCGCAACCCTTCAGATTCCCTAGCTCTTACTACTATTGTTTATTGACACCCAAAGCCTTTCAGTCACGGAAGGCATAGTGACTACTGCACCTCATTGTTTACCTCTACATTACCTCCTCTAGCGCGAATGAGCCAAGGCCGAGAAGCAGCAGTACCGGTACCTCCCCACGTTCCGCCCATGTCTCTCGCCGCAACGGACGATCCTAACGCAGCGAGATGAGCGTCCTCTCGTCAGCTTTGCGCAAACCGTACGGCGCTGCGGTCGACGGGTCTATCTATTATTTTAGCAAATCCCAGCCGCGAAGCTGTGGTTCTTCACTCTCAACTGGCTCATCGCGAGGCAATGGGGCGATCCGAAGACATGGCTCAACGACGGCCACCACCAGTACAGCTCCAGCTGGAACTGAACCTACAGCCACTGGTAGCGTCAAAGCGATAGGCAAAAAATCACGACCACGGACGGCCATTTTCTTCCCAGGTCTGCAATCACTTGCCAAGCCATGAGCGCAATTTCACACGTGCGCAATTGAATATAAGAGAGAAATAGAAAAGCAGGGTAAAGAAAGAGGCTGACTTTGACTGCAATCTGGGGCGGCGATGGAGAGAAATAGGTCAAGGCGTTCAAAAGGTGGGCATGCTTAGCCCCTGGTTCGAAGCCTTTCCGCGCACCGCCCGCCGCATATTCGACGAGATCGACGACTTGATGGGCTATAAATTATCCGATACGATTCAAGAAGGGCCGTCGCGGGTCTTGACTGCAACGCCCAACGCCCAGCCGGCCATCATGGCCACCAGTATCCTCATTCTTCGCATTCTCGAGGCCGAGTTCGGCTTCAGTGTCAAGAGCAATATCGATGTCTCCCTTGGCCATTCCCTGGGCGAATTCGCTGCTCTAGTCGCAGGAGGTGTTCTCACGTTTGAAGATGCTCTCTACATGGTGCGGCGACGGGCCCAGGTCATGGCCGACGCCACAAAACAAGCAAAAGCGCAATACGGAGGCGAGTATGGCATGGTAGCCATGGTGACTGAACCAGACTACCTGAAACCCCTCGTCGAAGCCATCGACGGCTTCGTGGGTTACCGCACAGCGGGGTTACGCAGCAGTGATGACGACAAAATACAGCCCGTCGAGCAGGTTTTGATTGCGAATATCAACTCCAAGAACCAGATCGTACTGAGCGGGAGTTTGGATAAGATCAAAGAGCTCATCGTCCACGTAAGACAGTTCCTCGGTCATGATCCCCGCGCCGTCCGCCTCAATTCCGATTCTCCCTTTCATAGTCCCATTATGCGACCTGCTGTCACTTTGATGCGGGAGCTACTGGCTCAGCCGAGTCGTCTATCCGGTCGCTCCCCGAACAAACTAAATGACGATGTAATTACATTTCCCGGCGTCGTACAATGCGTGAGTAATGTTACGGCCCGCCCCTTCGAAAGCGCCGACGATGTACGCGAGCTACTTGCCCGCCAGTGTTTGGAAACTGTCCACTGGTGGGACAGCATCCGCTATCTAGATCAGGAACAAGGTGTGCGGAGGTGGCTCGGCATTGGGCCAGGGAAGGTCGGGCGCAACTTAGTCGGCAAGGAGGTGGGTATGCGGGGGATGGACCAACTACGAGGCGGTGGTGTGTGGGCAATTACCGATCCCATGGAGATTGAGGACGTTTTACGAGGACTGGAAGAGACCGAGAGCTGGGTAGAAGAGGAACCCCACCAGGCTGAGGCTCAAGCATCTTGATCTTCTTACACGAAGGAACATGAGGAACTCTTTCGGGCGCGGATAAGGCGTTCAGGCAATCGACATATCATAGGGCTTCTGCATATATTAGCAGCATTACATTATTACCTACCTATTACCAATGTAGCCCGAGCGCACAATTACCTAGGGAACTTCATTCTCGCTAGGTTTCTCGGGGAGAAGACGAGAATAGTATCGGAAACGTGATACGATGGTATTATCCTACCGCACGACGTCAGGTGGGAGACAAGCCCGGGGATAGGAGTTTGCAGGGTCTCATAGTGTTCACACAGAAGAAGTTTTAGCAGACCCATAATACAGCGCTTTGCAGAAACTGTGGCTGGATGAAAACATCGATTCAAGGTTAAGCGTTTTTATTCCGAGGTGTTGACCAACCATGTGTTATGGTATAGTTAATCGCGCCGGCCTAGGCTAGAATGGTCTGCGGACATGGTGACAATAATACTGTACGAGTAAATCTCTCAAACGCACAATAGTATATGGTACCTGGACAAGACTCAGATGTTCTGAAAGATGGAAATAAACCGGCCTGATTCGTGCCGGTGGAGAGGAGAGGCGCTGACAAGACTTGGCCTGGTCCGACTTCTAACGCAATAGCAGCCCGGCATGGCGCATTCACCAAACTTCGGAAGACAGGCTGACAGTTGGTACCTTGTTATGCTCTGCCGCTGAAACAAGTAGAGCTGGCTCCTTGTTGCTGTTGCACGAGTACTTGCCAGGTCTAAAACCGAGACTCTGGCCTTAGTCCCCCTGGTCCCTCGGGAAAGGCCAGGGCGTTTGGATGGGGAGTTTTTTTATTTTTACAGTGCTTTCACTGAGGGACGAGGGGGCTAAAACTAGAGAGTTGGTTTTAGACCTGGCGAATGCTCTGTAGAATGCCGGTACGGCACTTGATGTTTTTAAAATACATTGGGGGCTCCATCAATCTTTGTGTTGGGTTTCAGTTAACCCTGCACATAACATAACGAACGGTAAGACCCGCAAGGCCAATCCCCACCGTCATTCGGGAGATACCGGTATGTGGGGATTATGGCCTCAGGGTCCTGCCAGGGTCACCGAATGTCAATTTTCCCTAACACAGCTCTTGCTGACAACCAATATCGAATTAAAGGCTAATTTGAAACCAATCATCAATTACGAAAAGAGTCTGAAGAGTGCACGCTATCAATTGGTGACAGGAAAAGTCTGAAGAGTGCGTTAGGGCGTGTTATGTCGCTATCAAACAGCAACTACAAGTCTACAACCGCAACCCTTGCTAGCGCATGCCTTACAGAAAGGCAAGGCAGCACGATACTCTCTCTCAATACTGTCGAATCCGATCAGGGCTAGAGAATTGAGGAAAATTGGAAACTGCGCTGCATTGCGTGTTCCATGCTTCCGCTCAACTTTCCGCCGTTAGGATTTCCACCATATTTCGCGGTTGGGGAGGGTTGACGAGGCCTCGTTAGGAACAGACTAGGCCGTTTCAAGCGATGACCTAGCTATATCTCAACGGCATTGAGAACCTTCACCCTAAGGTTTTCTCATACGAAAAAAATGTTGCGAAGGGTTTCGCAAGCACTGCACTGCACGCAGCGGTTGCCAGACGGATCGTTCTATAGGGTTGACTGCACCGAGTACTGGGGTCCCTGATACCGGTGTGCCTGTTTCAAAACAAACACCCTACAGCAAAACGCGCCGAGTCTTGGGTCACATCTTTCAGCCAGACATCATGACAAAAGCTGCTCACAATACCGGGGACGTCTATGTAATGTTCATCCATTCGTACGCCAGGCGCAACAACTGGCGAGAACGCACGTGAGTACCTGGACGAGGTAAGAGTAACTCGGGAAGCCCAGATTATTTGCAGTACATTACAATCCAACCTCCCTAGGAATCCGCGGTTGAGCTCGGGGCTGTTGGCCCAGAGGGTGGTAGGAATTTTGTGCCACGTTTCTGCGCGGGAATGATTTGGAACAACGTTTTTTGAGCACTTCAAGATGGGTCGACAGAACCTGGTCAGCCTGGTTGTAGGGCCGTAGGAATACAACTATTTCCATCCTCTTGGAACACAACCCCAGGCCCCCTCCATCGCCCCTGGCAGGAAATCTCAAACGAGATTTCGCTTCCTTCCCCAAGCGGACATGTCCGCCCAGCTTCCAATTCGGCGTTGTGATTAGTTAGCTAATGGTCGCGGAGGAATTCATGAGATTCTCCTACCAAGGTGAGAGTGCGGCAATGCTTTGCGATGAGAGTACTCAGGGTACCGAAAAGGTGTTCCCTCAGCGCGTGATAACGCTTCACAGAGTTGACTGGGGCATCTCTACAGATAACTTGACTTACTGGCCTCGTCTATTTGCGAAGATTTGGGTCTGGAAAGTATATAACCAGTCAAAGCCCTCTTGCCCTGATTGATGCAATTTAGTCGTCCTGCATTTTAATTCACCAATACTTTTCGAAGCTGCCCCTCGCGCCAGTTATTCTCAAATTATTCATCAACCGGATTCTCCATCCTTAGCTTGCTCAATTCATATCGAACCCCCCTCCCCCCCCCGCTCTCTGTCAATCGAATCAACCAGCCAATTAATTTAGTTAAGCCGAACATGAAGTTCTTCGCCGCCTCCACCATTCTGGCCGCCATGGTTCCCTATGGGGCTTATGCTGCCAATGAGCCGCCTATGATTGCCATCTCCATTTCGTCGCCTGTGAATGACTCTTCTTACCATATCGGACAGACGATGGAGATCAAATGGGATTATTATTACCAGCCCGGCCTTGTCAATTGCAGCTCGACAAACATGACGCTCCAGCTCGTCAGTGGTGAGACACACGGAAACATGATTAACAAATCCATTCTATCGGGTACGTACTGCATTTTCTTTCCCTATATATATCTTGTTGAGACGGCAACGGCACGCTAAAGTAAACAATGAATCTAAAGAAGAGGTCCACATAACCGATTTCACATTCGAAACGGACCCGCTCCAGTGCAACGCTGGCAATGGCAGCGCGTATGGGATTCAGGCTTCTTGCATGGCTCTTCAAAACCAGATAATTCAATGGAGCTTTCCTTTCTGGATTCCAGACTGCCTGAAAACCACCTAAAGAGCGTTATGAGACCGATGCCACACGGAGGAAATTCAGGTCAACTTTGCGCTAGTGCTGGCACAGATACTTAGACGGGAAGGCAAAATAGTCGAGATCGATTCCACTAGCAGAAGGAGGAACGAATTGCTTTCTTGGTCATGTTTGTGGTTTCACTTCGGGCAATTAATTTTTAGTTAGTACTATGGAGGGAAGGATGAATTCCGTATATCAGTATCGGGCGCATAAAGCACGAGGAGTTGTAAGACATTTTCAACATTTTGCGCTGCGACGACCGACTAGGGTCAGCGCTGGGAATTAGATACCCAATTGAGATAAAGGGACACCTTAAGCACGTTTCATGTATGAGATGATGGTGATGTCGCTGGCGTATTTGTTGATCAACAATACCATGCGTTGCAAGAGGAGAAGGGTTACCGGTATTAGGTTCCTTCCTCTTCTTAAATACTACTTTTGGGCCTCCGCTTGACGTGAAAGTGTTCGGGTGCTGTCATGAGAAAGGAGCAACAATGAAAGCCAATGCCTAGGAATAATTCACAGCAGTCATCACCTCTATAGCCATTACTAAACAGGTATCATGACCCCGTCTAAGCGTTTCCCAAGATAGTCACGAACAGACAGCATTTCCGGTCATAGAGTTCAGAAACATTTTTTCACTTGACTTTGCAGAACACTTGAGCCACAAACAAGAGCAGCCTCAAAAATAGGGGAAAATATTCCACAAGTTGTATTCAGAAACGACTGTGGTCAGCAAGGCTGATGATCGATCACCATGGCTATCAGAATACTAACGAGGTCCTGGTAGGCACTTCACATCTCCCAAACGACCGGCTTAGTTGGACACAAACGAATGATGGGTCTCTGGAGAGGGAGCAGTGAGGTTCGTATACCGCAAGATACACCGACACAGATGGATCCCAGCACCCCATAGAGACAAGCCCGACATTAAAACAGCTTGTGCTCCAACGTCATGTCGTTCTCAGGTTCAAG